>JAECUM010002486.1:0-207228 GCA_016617855.1 Megalonaias nervosa
ATATATATATATATATATATATATATATGTACGTGGAATAACATGAAACAATCCCCGTATGGAAAAAGAGAACTAGAGGCTATACGAGCCAGAGAGCTTTATATCTCCGTAAGATATCATACTACAAAATTTGCGGTCTTGTACAACAAGACGTTGACAGCTTTCTTTTCATTAGAAGATAATGTACTACTTGTTATTGCTGTTATGTTAGTACATGTTGGTTGATAGTAGGGCATGCTTTTTATTGTAGACAAGCTATACCAATTGTCGTCGCCAACACGAGTCTATCCCATACATCATCATCAATAGACGGCCTGCAGTCTATCCTGCTTTCAAGAAGTGTCTCTAGCAATATTTCATTTTCCTGATTGAATAAGTTCACCTCGTCTCTCACCTCTAGTGTCAATCACTCTCTCAAAGAAAACATTGCGTTCTGCAAGTTGCATGCGCAACCTTAAATAAGTTGTTTCGTTCTCGTCAGTCTCTTTTCCACAGAGATTACATATCATAACTTTACCAACAGGCATGATATATAGTTTCACTGTTTCAGAGAGAGGCCATAACATCGATGGAAATTTGCGTCCAAGAAACCATATACTACTTAGATTTAAATATAAATAAATGTTTCTGAAGTGAATTAAGTCACCCCTTAATTCCATATTTGCTCTCCATGTAGTTTCTTCATGATTCTGAATAGCATCAATAATGAGCCGATTCCAAACACTTTTGTCTTCTGGTTGTATACCTTAGCTATTCTGTCAATGTCGTGTATAAACCCCGTCTGTTTTAACAGGTTTGTCAGGTACTGACATAAACAAATGGTGAAATTTTTTCCAGATAAAAGTCCACTCGCCCCTACACTGTCGGTTGAAAAAGAACAATTTCGTCTTATCTATGTATGCTTCCACTGACCAAAAGTCCTAAGGTACTACGCGTTGTTTCCGTAGGCGAATATTTATCGAAAGCTTGCATACGTCTTACTGCGTACCTCTGACATAACTCAAGTTCTTCTATATTGGAGTTTGTCTTACCAGACCATAGTTCGCATCGATTTTGGGCCGAAAGTAGAATAATTATTTTCCAAACTTTCAGACCTGTTAATGAATTGATTCTGCCGTCTCTGATACCAATTTAATAAAAAGAGTTTAACAAATGTTTGCCTTTATCGCATGATTCTTTTATTGCGTCGTTTGGTTTTAAGTTGTATCGTAGAGGTATGCCGGCATACTTCTTACTTTTGACTACTGAAATTGGAGATGTGCCAAACTGAAAAGAAGGGATGACAGTCGTTCATTTGTTAGTAAACAAGATAGTGCAACTTTTATCTGCATTATATCTAAATCTCCCCGTTTTCGCGTAGTTAGAAATTGTATCAAGAGGAAGTTGCATTGAATGTTGCGAATTAGACATTACAGTTGTGTGATCTACTAATACGACACAAGGCAGGTGGAGATCGGCAAGTTTTAGACCAAGCAAAGTGTGATCCAATTCAGTGATGAAACCATCTATCATTACAAGCAAGAACGACGCAGACACGATACGGCCCTGACCTACACCTTGCTTAGTAGTTAAACGTTTGGACTGTTTGCCCACAAATAAAACAGAACTTGTTGCTCTCTCAAACGAGTCTTTCGTGATGTGTCTGTCTTTCCTTTTGATTCCAAGTCTGCACGACTTGTAAAATAACCCGTTGTGCCAAAATGTGTTGAATGCTTTAGCATTATCTAGAAATGTAATACAGACAGGAGTATCTCTATCCATATAATAACATATAGATTCTTTGATACAAAATGCTGCATTGATACTATCGCAATTATTTCTAAACCCCTGTTGAAATGGATTTGGAAAAGAAACCTGTTTAGAAAATATAACTAGTCTATAATTTGTTCTAGGACTTCCTGAAGCACTGGAACTATAGTTATTTCACAATAATTATTCATGTCTAGTTTGTTCTTTCTCCCTCCTTTAAATATTGGTATTACCAAACCTTGTTTAAAGTGGCGCTGGTACGGTCTCATATACTTTTGTGAATAGAATTTCAAGTAACTGTACACTGCTTGGAATGTCCGCAAACAGTAAATGCTCAGCAACAATCCTGTCGTGACCACATGCCTTATCTTTATTGAGAGAACTAATTGCACAGCCGATTTCTTCACTGGTGGGGAGTTTATCAACAACTTTATCGAAGTGGGAATGGGTTTCTATGCTGTGTTTTCTAACCTCTGCTAAGACCATTTGGTAAATATTCTCATCGTACAAATAAGTATCGTCAGGTAGTGACAAATTGGAAAAATTATTTGCCCATAACTATCTAATCGAGTCAGGGTCGCGTTCAATTTTTCCGTTTGATTCGATTTCGTAAGTGTAATCATGTTTATGTCTTTTCTTCCGCATAAACTTATAGAACGTGGATATATCGAGCTCTGCAGTCTTTTCAAGCTCGTTGAACTGTTCTCTATCGTACATTTCTTTAACTTATAATAATTATTTTGCAAACAGTTTCTTCGCTTTCTTATAATTCGCGTATGACAGATATTTTCAGCATCATGGCCTACCATTAGGGGTATATTCCCTATGTTTCAGCCGCATTTCCGTGTGAAAATATTTTGCGTTTAGTAGTTTCCAATAGGGTTAGCGTACAGGCAAAACCTCTTTATGGACAGGAACCTAGAAGCTGCGTCATCTAAGATCTTTATCGTGTCTTGAATAATTTCAATATCGACATTCGTCACTAGTTCTGCCTTATGCAGTTGTGCTAAAATTTCATTGCGTGTTGCTTCCTTATACCTATTTATCTGTTCTTCCGAGGCCTTTGCCCAATTTATTGAATAAATTATATGCTCATCGCCCATTGTTGCATTATGTATAACTTGTCTGACTAGCTCTACTCTTACAGGATGATGATCTGAAATGTTCAAAGAATGATCATCTATTATATCTGCCTTAATCACTAAGTCGAACTTTATATTTTGCAATAGTGTATGGTCTATCAAAGATTAAGATTTACCATCGGCTGAGAGAAAGGTAATATCAAACCCTTTACAAATGAATTGACTATTAACAAATACCAAATGCCTATCGCTTCAGATCTTTTCTAGAACAGTGCCTCTAGTGTTTGATGTTAGACAATTGGTTTTAGAGCTAAACAGTGAACTTATCTGGCCGTTGAAATCTCTCGCGAGTATGGAAATGCCTTCTTTACAAAATATATCAAATTGGTCATTCAATTCTTCAATTGTTTAGGAGCATCTTGCAATCGGAAAATTAGTTGATGGCAAAAGGGCCCCGAAAACAAAATATTTAAATGTATCGTTCCATTTTACCTCTACCCCAAAAACTCATTCGCTGCCAACGCTCGACAAAGGTTTAACGCAGAGTGACTTCCTATATAGGACTTCTATTTACCCGAACCCTGTATGCATTAGCCTTTCTTCAAAATTCACTGTTAGCCTGTTGTCAGAGCGTGAGAACGATTTAAACTCTGGATGTATATTGTCTATAAAATCGAGCTGCTCCGGCAGAAGCAAGTGCTCAGTAAGCACTGCAATATCTACCTCGGTTAATAAGGAGTACAAGTAAGGTGAACCATACATAACTCCTTGTGCGTTCCATATCATAAGACGAAATGTATGGCTAGTCAATTTTAGAAATAAAAAATAGATTTTCAACAGAAGTATTGCAAAGATTATAAAATATTTAACTATAATATATTTATGCGACTTACTGCCCATTTATCTAATTTCGCCAATACCGCCTGGTTTCCTTATCGACATAATCCTCATACCATTCTCTTGCCCATACACAATTTGGCCAAATACCTTTCTCTAAAACCTTCTCAAAGTCTAACTCATCTACCATGACTAAAGCAGTAAATGTGTCTTTTCCTCCTCTTACTCGCCAATGTGTTAAGACCTGAGTGTCTATTACTTCTACCTTTTCTAATCTATCGTGCTTTTTTATACAAGTTTTCATCTCTTCATTCGATCTGTCAACCGGTACCCTTGGCATAAGAGCCCGACGTTTCTAAGGGTTCTTAACACAATTTTGTTGGTTGTGATGACATTGATTACTTTATTTCCTTTATCCACGTTCTTTGACTTGGTGCCCGATTTAGTTGCCGATGGTGACCTTCTTTCCCTGTCGTTGTTTCTTGTATGTTCTCGTGCCGAGTATTTCTGATCATGGTGATAACCACGTCCTCCGTTTTCTTTGATTAATGTAAATTCTTCGTTTGAAGTACTGGGTACGACGGACGGAGTCAACGCAACTCCTTCCCTTGAGCTAGTGAATTTCATACGACCGTTTTTGTTGTTGGCCGTATATTCTGTTTGGTCCGATAAATTCTTCCGCCGTTTGGTACAATCAGAGTGAAAAGCTTCTATCACTTTTGCCGTATTTACCGTTGGTGTTTCGATTGAAGATTTACCCATACGCTTTATATCAGCTAGTGTCGTTTGAGTCTGTGCCGCGCGTTTTGTATTTATATTTTCTTTATCCTTATTGCATATTCTATCCTTTAGCATTTGATGTAGAATCAGTTGGGAAGCCTTGATATTTTTCAGCTGTTATTCTTTACCCTGAGTGATATTCTCAAAACCAAATTGTTTTTTTGATAACTTCTTTTCTTCCTCCTTGCATTTTTCTAATTCCTTTTGTAGTCTAGTTGAGTTAACATCTCTAGTGCGAAGTTCTTTACGTAATTTGTCAAGTTCGTTTTCAATTCACTTCTAATGTCGTCCTTGGTTTGTTGAATACTGCTTTGTATAAAATGTTTTAGGTCCATTACCTTGTATAAGTTCTCCGTTATTACTGAGATGTCACTTTTATCATTTGAAAGAGATGGTAATGAATTAAGTTCCGAAACTTGTGTTACTGGTTCTGGTTCTGGTTCCGATTGCTGTGACTGTTTTCTAGATCCTTTTCTTTTGGGGGCTCGGTTCACACATGTACTGCTATCAAGCATACCCGTGTTTGGCTTATGTCTCGACGCAAGGCTTTTCACTTCAGATAAGTTGGTTTCTACTGCTAAGAAATGGTACAAAATAAATATATCCTCAGCCAATCTTTCCTCTAGCGGGGCACTGTCACATCTTACTGTCCTCTCAACTATGCTACTGACAGGATAATTAGCATTTAGCCAGGTCCTGTAGTGATAGTCTTATGTCTTTTAAATTCTGCACATCCAATCAAAACACATCTTCTTTTTAACTCCGCTATGTCCAAAGTTCCAAATTTCGAATGGATTTGAAGGTATATATTTTTCTCAGTCTGAGTTGCTATCAAGTCTTCTTTTAAGTCGGACTTTTCATCACCATTGAGCCGCTCATCTGTTCCTAGTTCGTCATCCATGTCAGCGGTTTACAGCAATGTCAGTATAAAGTTGCTAAAGTTTGTGTGTGTGTGTGTGTGTGTGTGTGTGTGTGTGTGTGAGAGAGAGAGAGAGAGAGAGAGAGAGAGAGAGAGAGAGATTTGGATTTTTTACGTAACTTTGACAATTTTTCAGTCATATCGCTACGATGTTTGTAGTGTGGCAGTTTACAGTAATGTCTAGCACTGGGACATCATGAGGCAGACGTGTAACATGATGTCCCACGAAGTCACATTATTCAGCTTTAGTACCATTTTTATAAGTCTTTGGTATGACTCGGCCGAGGTTCGAACTCGCGACCTACCGCATCCGAGGCGGACGCTCTAACCACGCGGTCACGCTAAATTTGTTAAAGCCTGTTATAGATCGCTCGCGCTTGCACTCAAGAATGGGAGTCCTCTTCTGCTATAGTACAGACGGATATGTAACCGTTGTATGCTCTGCTATGTATGTATGTACGTACGTACGTATGTATGTATGTATGTATGTATGGATGTATGGATGGATGGATGGATGGATGTATGTATGTATGTAGCAAATAATCTGCTCCATAATGCATTTACAGTACTTACTCCCCATTACATCCTCTGTATAGTTTTGCTTTTACCTATTTTTGGTCCTCTGTCAAAATGATTATGCTATCTCTTGTTTACAACTTATGCTCATCTTGCTTTTGATTTGTTTCTTGTGGGGAGGGGGTACTCAGTTTATAGTGTGTAGTCTGATAACTGCTAACAATTAGCGCTTTGAAATTGGTACTTATTTTCCTTGTTTATACCACAGTTACAATAACCTTGAAGTTTAATTAATGTGTTTCTTTACGAACTCTGCACGGGTTAACAAATATGACTGATTAGAAGTGGCAAATAGCTTAGTTCATCCCATGGTAATACTATTTGTGACACTTTTTAATCAAGTTTGATTGCGGTTTAACGCCATTTTCAGCACATTATATGCTATACATGGCGGACAATATATCTGGGGGTGGAAGAACCCACGAAAACACTAAGCTGGACATAATAATTGCTAACCCTAAGTGTTACTGATGCTGAGGCTGAAATATTTACCAACTGAACTATTAGAATTGGTATAAACAAATACAAGCAAACTAGGAAACAGTAAAAATAGGGAAAAGTTTGCTACAAACAATATATGGATAACCTTGACGTGCATCCTCCAGGTTATAGAACAAAAGATCCAAGATATTTTGGAAAATGAAAAAAAAAAAAAAATCACCGTTGAAAGACACAAATCATTCATATCCTACCCCATCACTCAATGTTACAGTAGTGATGTTTCTTATGGCATTTATAATGCAAAATAAAAAGGATAACTTATAAAATGAGTATTTTAGTTTAGCTTCAATTATTGAAGATAGCAATGTTTCCCTTCCAAATTTACTAAATAAATTTTTGCCAATAAAGCTACCGTGCCTGATGGCTTAAGTCACAGAATGCTCAAAACCATAAGATAAACGATAGATGCACCACCAAAAATTAAAATTATTTTTAATCTGTCGCTGAACGAAATGAAATTTCCAAATAAGTAGAAACTGGCGCATATTCATCCCATTCCTAACAATGGTGACTGAAATAAAGTTTCGGATTATAGACTTATATCTCCGCTTAACTGATTCGCAAACGTTCTTACAAGAGGCTTTTTGGAACATGTATGTAGTACATGTCATTAAAACTAGTACACAAGTGTCATTCAGGTTTCCTTTACGGTCACTCTACTGTTTTTCATTTTAGTATTTACAAGTCACTGAAGCTATTTGAAGAATCATACTTAGTCTTTTGTGAGCTTTTAATTTATTTTTTTTAATTGTGTCTGGCACATATGCTAAATATTTAAACTGAATGAATACGGTTTTTCAGATACTCTGCTTAAAAGATTTAAAAACTATCTCAGTAACAGAAAACGAATGGTTGTCACGGAATGGTATAAACCTATTTCTTTATTAAATACACGTACTCGCGTTTCGTTTCTTGTGTACAACGATGCTCGAGGGTGATTGATGTATATCCTACATTACTTCGATACAGTGAGCTCGGTTCATCCTTTTGCCGCACGCGCGGAAGTGCTTTCGATGGGAAAACCCGAATACATGAATTGCACAGACGATGTAAAGCTACATTGTCTGTGTATAAATGCCTCACAGTAAGATCAAATCAACACATTACGGAAAGTCGTGTCAGTAAGCAGTCTACTTAGGGACTTGCACATCTTCAGCTGTAGAGCTGACCAGGGTGAACACAGCAGCTGTAGAGCTGACAAGAGTGAATAGAGTAACTAGAGTGTAGAGCTGACCAGAGTGATCAGAGTGATTGTGGTCGACGTGGTACCAGCTACAGAACTAACCACAGAAGGAATTGAAAAGTGGTCGGTGACTACCTGTAATGATACTTACTTGATTGACCAGTGTGAATGGTAGCCAAGTGTAATTTTGACGGAGTGCTTTTGTGTTACTCCATGTATGTAATCTTTTAGCCGTGGGCTAATTTTTGGGGTTTTGTTATACCCATTGTTTGGGAGTGCATAAGATATTTTTTGTATAATATCTCTCCAATTAATTCACCACATTTTACTATTTGAGTAAAACAATCTTTGATTTTTCACTAGTTGAGTGAATCCATCATTTTTTACTATGAGTAAAACACCCATTAATTTCATCGTGTGGAATTGCTGTGATTTGTTCACTTTGTCTTTGTACTATTTAAAGTCATTCATTTGTATTTATATTTGTTGCATTTTTAGGTTTCGTGCGTATTATGTTAATTCGTCCAATAGTTGGACCAATACACGCACGTATCAATCATATTTATTTTCTTATTTAAATCTTACATCAATAAATTTGTGTATTTTTATCACCATTAACAGTGTTCTGTTTTTAAGTCCGAATCCCAACTGGGTTATCTTGTAACAAATAGTGTCAGAAGTGGGATCATTTCGGATTTAACAGAACATTATTATTGTTTCATTATTCTTTTATGATTTTTTGTGTGTTTCAGACGCTCTTGACAAGACAGTGAGGTTAAGTAGCCATTTAATATTACTTTGTTTATTGTCCACAGTTCATGTTTTTGTTGCCTTCCGAGAAGGAAAATGCGGTTTTGTTTAAAATTATAGTGATTGCACCTTTTGACCTGACCTAATACTGCACTTTAGGTTGGTCGTATCAGATTTTCTGAAATGTCATCAATGAAAGAACTTGTAGAACTGGGGAAACGAGGGGGAGTCTAAAATTTTGTTCGTGAAGAACAGGCTAGGGAAAGAGACCAGAGGTGAAAGGAGAGGGAAATCGTAAGGGTCTAATGTATAGAGAGTATACTACTCCTGATGGTAGGAAGTGTTTGCAATTAGTTGTTCCACAGAAATTTAGGTCGCATGTACTCAAGGTCGCGCACGAGTCGAGTATGGCGGGTCATTTAGGTGTAAAGAAAACATCTGATAGGGTAATATGAGAATTCTATTGGCCCGGTGTCAATAGCGACGTAGCACGGTTTTGTCGTTTGTGCGATGTTTGCCAAAAGACTCTCTAAAGGTAGGATAACTAGAGTACCGTTAGGTCAGATGCCCCTGTTAGATACTCCGTTTAAAAGAGTAGCTGTTGACATTGTAGGACCCATATTTCCACATACAGATCGGAAAAACCGATACATCTTAACGCTGGTAGACTACGCCACTAGGTACCCTGAAGCCATAGCTTTGCCATCGATTGAAACCGAACGTGTAGCCGAAGCGCTCGTAGACATGTTCAGCAGGGTCGGAGTGCCCGAAGAGGTTCTTGCGGATTGTGGAGCGCAGTTCACCTCAGAGCTCATGGCAGAAATTAGTAGGTTGTTGTCCCTTAAACAGTTGCGCACAACACCCTACCACCCTATGTGCAATGGGTTGGTAGAGAAATTCAACGGGACGTTGAAGCAAATGTTGCGACGGATGTGTGCGGAAAGACCTAAGGATTGGGATAGGTATCTGAACGCAATTCTGTTCGCGTATCGTGAGGTTTCTCACGAAAGTTTAGGTTTCTCCCCGTTCGAACTATTTATACGGTAGGACAGTTCGTGGTCCTATGCGTATTCTACGCGAACTGTGGTCAGACGAAGTCGCGAGCGAAGAGGTTAAGACCACTTACCAATACGTTGTGGATTTGCGCGAAAGGTTAGAGAGTACATGTCGAATAGCGCAAGACGAACTCGCGAAATCTAGTCGTAAGTACGCAAAGTACTACAATCAAGGAACGCGGGGCAAGAAGTTTGATATAGGTGATCAAGTGTTGGTGCTTCTCCCCACGAATAAAAACAAGCTGTTAATCCAGTGGAAAGGACCGTACGAAGTCAAACAAGTGAAAGGCGAAATGGACTACATCATTGACATGGAGGGTAGGTCCAAAATATTTCACGCCAATATGCTAAAACTCTACGTAGGAAGACCTAGTCAAACAATGGATAAAGGGGTCTTGAATGTAGTATGCATAGCGGTGATAGAGGATAGGTCGTGTGATGAAACGGAATTCGTCTCCGGTACCGAAATGCCCCTTGAATACCCCAGTGACGTAGGGAAAGAGGGTATAGACCACATCAGTGTATGCCCGGATTTATCCGAGGGTCAGCGTACGCAGATCATGGAGGTATTGTCCCAATACACAGACGTGTTTACTGGCAAACCAGGCCGTACTGGATTGATTCAACACGAGATCAAATTGAATACCTCAGAGCCGATCAGGATTAAAGGATATCCAATACCCTTTAATGCGCGGGAGACAATCAACGAAGTAGGGAAAATGTTGGCCCTGGAAGTGATCGAACCTTCCAGTTCCCCGTACTCGTCCCCCGTTGTATTAGTCAGAAAGAAAGACGGGACAAACCGTTTTTCCATTGACTTTAGGCAACTGAATAAAATCACCGTGTTCGATGCAGAACCAATGCCAGACATAGAAAGCTTGTTTTCAAAATCGGCAGGTCATAAATACATTTCCAAGTTAGACCTTACCAAAGGATATTGGCAGGTACCAATCGCTGATAACGCCCGCGAGTTAACGGCATTCGCGACTCCCAAAGGTCTTTATCAAAAGTCATGCCTTTCGGTTCAGTCAACGCCGGTGCGTCGTGCGTTCGTCTCGTGCGTAAACTGCTTAACGGTATGGAAAACGTCGACAGTTTTTTTGTATTTATACATATACCTGGGAGGAACATGTTAAGATATTAAGGGATCTATTCGATAGACTTCGCACGGCTAATCTTACAGCTAGGCCCACCAAAATGTAGTGTAGGATATTTTAACCTAGAATGTTTGGGCCATCTTGTAAGTGGACTAGGCCAATTGAAACCACACCCAGACAAAATAGGAGCAATCAGAGATGCACCTAGACCGGAAACCAAGAAACAAGTAAGATCTTTCCTAGGTTTGATTGGGTTTTACAGGATATTTGTCCCCAATTTTGCGGCTATTGCCAGCCCATTAACAGACTTGACTAGGAAAGGGCAACCGAATAAAGTTCCCTGGGGTGTTTGCCAGGAAAATGCGCTTAACGCTTTAAAACAGAAACTGATAAGTGCATCTATCTTAAAGTTGCCAGAATTGAACAAAACTTTTGTGCTGAGGACTGATGCGTCCGATACGGGACTTGGGTCTGTTTTGCTACAAGAGCAGGAGGGGGTGAAATTGCTCACTGCTTATGCAAGTAGGAAATTGCTTTCTAGGGAGCAAAATTACTCCGTGATTGAGAAGGAGTGCCTAGCCTTGGTATGGGGGATAGGAAAATTCCATACGTAACTTTTCGGGAGGGAGTTTACCTTACAGACGGACCATCAGCCGCTCTTATACCTGAATAAAGCAAAGGTCGCAAACGCAAGATTGATGCGTTGGGCGTTGTCTTTGCAACCATATAGTTTCCGGATCGAGGCGATTCGAGGGTCGAAAAATGTGGGTACTGATTTTTTAAGTAGGGTGTAATTAACAGATCATTTTCGTTCGTTATTCAAATCGAACGTTTTCATAATTGTTTTTATGTTCACATTCCGTGATTTTTCTAAACGTGTTCCAACTTTTTATAAGCGGGGAGGTATTGTCATGGAATGGTATAAACCTATTTCTTTATTAAATACACGTACTCACGTTTCGTTTCCTGTGTACAACGATGCTCGAGGGTGATTGATGTATATTCTACATTACTTTGATACAGTGAGTTCGGTTCATCCTTTTGCCGCACGCGCGGAAGTGCTTTCGATGGGAAAACCCGAATACATGAATTGCACAGACGATGTAAAGCTACATTGTCTGTGTATAAATGCCTCACAGTAAGATCAAATCAACACATTACGGAAAGTCGTGTCAGTAAGCAGTCTACTTAGGGACTTGCACATCTTCAGCTGTAGAGCTGACCAGGGTGAACACAGCAGCTGTAGAGCTGACAAGAGTGAATAGAGTAACTAGAGTGTAGAGCTGACCAGAGTGATCAGAGTGATTGTGGTCGACGTGGTACCAGCTACAGAACTAACCACAGAAGGAATTGAAAAGTGGTCGGTGACTACCTGTAATGATACTTACTTGATTGACCAGTGTGAATGGTAGCCAAGTGTAATTTTGACGGAGTGCTTTTGTGTTACTCCATGTATGTAATCTTTTAGCCGTGGGCTAATTTTTGGGGTTTTGTTATACCCATTGTTTGGGAGTGCATAAGATATTTTTTGTATAATATCTCTCCAGTTAATTCACCACATTTTACTATGAGTAAAACAAATGTTTCATTTTTCACTAGTTGAGTGAATCCATCATTTTTTTACTATGAGTAAAACACCCATTAATTTCATCGTGTGGAATTGCTGTGATTTGTTCACTTTGTCTTTGTACTATTTAAAGTCATTCATTTATATTTATATTTGTTACATTTTTAGATTTCGTGCGTATTTATATTAATTCGTCCAATATTTGGACCAATACACGCACGTATCAATCATATTTATTTTCTTATTTAAATCATACATCAATAAATTTGTGTATATCACCATTAACAGTGTTCTGTTTTAGTCCGAATCCCAACTCGGTTATCTTGTTAGAATGGTCTTTCTTACGATGCATTAACAACAGGGAACAAAGGTCGAGGTCAAAGGTATTGAAAACCAAATATATTCAAGCATTAAAAAATTACTTTGAAGGTCACTGACCGCCGAATTACGTTTAATATTGCTATTTAAGTGAATGTACTCAACGCAGAAAGACTTTTTCTCATTTTGAGATATAATTTAATTAGGCTTATTTGTAAAATGCATATGGGCAGAAGGCGATATTTACGGCAAAGCTACTGCTGAAGATTATCGGAATGAATAAATTTCACGGGCATACATTTTTTAATATTTATCAAGGCTGTATTATTGCGATGAAAATTCTTTCACCTTAGTAAGCAAATACACCTGCTTCTTTTTCATTGATACTTTCAAGTTCTAAAGGTCAGTGGGTTTTTTTTTTTTTTTGTTTAATCGTGAAGAAAATAAATGCACAGACAATACTGTAGTGCGGTTATTTTAATTACTGATAGAAAATATTGACTGCTCATATATGTGTGAAAATAGTTACCTCATGCGTTATTATTGACATAAACATAACTTCTACTAACTCGGTAGCAGGCTGTGAATAGGAGCAATCTCCGAGCTTTTGGCATTACTTTATGTCCTGATTAGAATGCACTAAGAACATACCGGAAACTTATTTATATATAATGATTTAAACAGCGAGCACAGAATTGTTTTTGGATACAAATGCTCGCATGTTTGAATATTATTGTTAAAGGTAGTGAAACATAGATTATAGAAACTCATTTGCGTATCATGTTGACATGGATTGGAGTATTTCCATTGTTCCATGAAAACTGTTCATGCATCACGTGTATTTGCATTTCTAGTTCACGACGGCATGTTCATTGAGTTTAGCTTGAATGTAGAGGATTTCCTAATCATCTTCATGTGGAATCCCAGTTTCACATGATATGAAGTGCCTTCAGACTTGATTTAATGGATGCTATTATGAACTGCAAATAAAAGGGATTTGTATTTTGTGGCCTTAAACTACAGTAAGTGCAATCATCAATAATACCAGACAATTCAAGCTTTAATATCCCATCAAAGAGATATTTTTATTTCTTTTATTAACAATTTAGATAGTTAGTACTTGTAATGTTTTGTATGTCTTTGTGTGAACCTTTCTAATAAATATGTCAATTTAATTGATAATGTATGATACATGTAAACGCTTTCTTGTTTAACTAAGAAATGCAGACATGCAGACGATCCAGCAGTAGTCAGATCCGTGTTGGGGTATGTTTGTGTCGTTTGGGATCCCTATTACACCAAGAATATCGACAGAGTTGAAGAGGGTCAACGCCAGTCAGCATGATTTGTATCTGGTGACTATAAAACCAGTGAAGCAGGATGTGTCACCAAAATGTTAAATGACCTGGACCTTCTACCTCTCTAAGAATGATTCGACTGACATGCCTCTACAAAGTCGTTGAGGGGTTAGCGCCAGTTCTCTTACCCAATGTCTTTCTAAAAATAATAAGACCAACAAAAACCTAAACCTACACCTATCTTTTACTAACTTCGTAACTTAAACATTGTAAAAAAAAACAAGTAACAAATAATAGTAGAGGTTTCGTAGTTGACAATTGTGGACTGGAATCATCTTAATGACAGTGTTGTGTGCGGTCAACAGTAAGAGCTTCAAGACAGTTCTTGAACAGTTCTGCTAAATTTTCAGCGGCTTTCTCTTCTAGTACAATGTTATGTCGTAACTGGTCCCGCATAGTATACGCTCAGATTCGGATATCTTTGGTAATTTGATTAAGAACTGACAACAGCTTCTACCCATAAAAGCCATGAAGAGTAATTGTATAGTTGCACTATCCACGCAACGATCTAAATTACAACAGGAATGCACGTCAATATACACAGAAGCAGAAATTGTAACTTTCAAAGGTCTATCTATATATATTTTAAAAATCAAATTCTTGATAAATCTTATGTTTTCGTTGCATAAATTTAATTTTGTTTGGAAGTCGCACGTTACAGAACAATTGCACCTACTTAACCTTTCACCTAATTATGGCTCTTCAAAGACATAATTCAAACAGGCATCCATCCATGCCATAAACTGGAATATTCATAGTATAAACCAGGCCATATGTACGTTAATCCAGAACATCCGTACCATAATCCAGGACATATCAAGAGTGATGAAGACATTGATTATGTCTCTACAGAAAAATGCTATAAAAACTGAAATATATGAGCGGATCACTTTAGACTTTGCCGGACTAACTTCCGTTTGTTAAGATTAAGAGTAAATAATTGATTTTTATATTGGATGCTAATCAATCTAACACTATGGCAGAAACTTTAAATGACTTTTCATAGTGTGACAGATGCAATAACATGTTCATGAGTATATAATAACTTGACTATATCCAATTCTAAAAGTAATACGAGGAAAACGTTAAATTTTGATTTAAGTGAAATATTAGTCTTTCTCAAAAATCTGTAAAAACTTATGCTTTCCTTTATTTGGAATGTTTGAACAATCTGATTGGCTGTGTCTTGGTATTTGGTATTTGTATCGCATTTACAAAATGAGTAAATATACAGAGTTTCGCACGTTAAGCTATATGACAGTTAAACTATGCAAAACCAGACCTGGAGTAGAGACCATTATTGAGATAATTTTCGATGTGTGCTGTTTCAATTGACCTATTGGTAAGAATATATACAGTAAATCCAGTATGATATATTTAAATTAAAGAGCTCCTATGCAGTTATGATGAAAGGAACAATGTACTTTGATCAACTCATTTCATATAACTGACCAAGCAAACTAAGAAAGACACCTCCGCCCACCAATCAAGTTGTCCGCTCAATCGAAACCTCCGGTAAACACAACAAACACAGCGATGCTATTACGACTAGACACTCTTCACAGCGATCAATCTGAGAATTTTCTAAGTCACAAAACAACCATTTACCACTTGCCAGAAAGCAAGAGGTTTTAGAAAACAAGAATATGTAAAAGTCTGTGAATGTTTCTAAAGTTTTAGATGATAAGGAAGACATTTCTGAAAGAATAGTTAACAGTTAGAACAAAGTCATAGGAATTGAAGAGAATAGAAATAACTGTGCAAAGTTCAAACAGCAAAATATCACAGAAGCTTTTTGTATATGTCCAGATCTTTAATTCTAAAAATTATGAAAGGATTGGGACTATTTTTGTGTTTACACATTTTGAGATCTCTCTGAAACCGTGTGGTGTCGTAGTATTGATGAATTCGGTTTTCATGCTTGCATATATGCAATGTCTGTCCATATTGATAATTTTCAACCCTCTTTTTTGAAAGTTTACCCGTGATTTGACAGTTCATGATATAATTATTCATCAAATTGCGCATTTAATCTCTTTGAATGTAAAATTTCTTGTACGTGTAGGTTAACACCAAACAACCAATTTACATTGACTATTTTGATATTTAAAGAGCATCGAGGGAATGACAACAAGCTTTTATGCACATCAGAGATTTTTGCAAAGTTTGAAGAAATTTGGGGAAGGGAACAAGCTTCGCACCAGCAACACGTTCATCTGTGCATTCCTAGTTTCAAAGGCTATGCATATGTCACAAGTTCAATGTGCTTAATTACACGAACCAACAAAATGAATCTATCTGCTATTGTAACGTATTGTTTCTAAATGATTGTCGGAGGAAAATAGTGGACGACTAAGTGGCTGGAGGTTTGTCACTTAAACGTGCGTTGATTGGTCAAGCTCATTAGCATGACTAACAGTATGTCTGGTGATACTTTACTTTCCAGAAGCATCAACTCCTCTTAATGTTTAACTTTATTTTATTCGGCGATATATTTACAATTCAGACAGCACAGTGAGAAACATCACTTTGAAGCATTAGACCTTGTCCGTCATGTTTATTTTCATTCCCAGGTGTAACAGGATTTGACCTGAATGGATGTCTGGATTAAATGACAACACAAACACAGTATGGTGAAAGATGGAAGTTTATGAAATCAATTCAAATATGTATATCCTCTACAACATACAGTGTGATTCTTTCAAGCTCTAAACATACGACTCATTCAATTACTTCACACAAACATTCACAAATGGAGAAAATAAATGTGATCCATATATTCAAAATTGTAGACACATGATACAGTATAATCAAGATGTGATTCGTATAATCTCATGTAATAAAAGTTAAGATTCATATAACCTCATGCACATGGGTGTAACTCAAATGTATTCAATTGAAACATAACACATGTTCCATGTACTCAATTGAAACATTAACATATGTTCCATGTACTCAATCGAAACAACATAATCAGTTGAAACAAACATGAACAATTGTAATAAACGTAACAATTGTATCAAACATATGACTCATGACTCATATAGTCATTTGTACAGCACGTACGATTCATAACGTATGACTCATTTAAATACTGTAAACCTTGTAAACGAGAAATTGACCTGGTTCACATGTCCATTGTCAAACCGCACAGTTCTCCTGGATTCTTGGGTTAGCCCACACTTGTATTAGCCACACACCCCCTTTCATTGATCCACCATGCGCACAAGTTTACAGATCAGCACTTCCGTCCTTTTATGGCCTTGATGGTCGCACCTGCTTTCATCCTCATACAGACTGACATACAGACAGCCCGATCAACAGCCTGATACACCCGTACACACACACACACACACACAGCTAAAATAAAACTAGACTGGTCATAATAACAGGTACGGAATTAAAATCTATACACACACGCTACTAAATTAAACTCTTAATAGCAACTTGTTACAGCTCAAAAATTCATAGCGTCTCAAATCCGCATAGCGATAAAGGCAACATTTCACGCTACGTTATTAAAACTGAATATGCTACACATATTTACCAATAAAATGAAATGTAACACTTACCCCTATGGGCGTAGAATGAAATGGAGAGCACACATTCCTTGACAAAATCCCAAAAGACCAATGTCGATTAGAACAGAAATTTGCCTTAAATCTACAAGAGAATTAGTATTAACAAGGGTAACATACCAGTGCATACCGTGGTTTTTGTGTCTCTCGCCGCAGCGATCTTCGACGAGATGCATGCTAGCTCAGTCAATTAACTAAGAAAAAAAGAACAATTATCTACCCTAGTTAACGTTGTACGCATGTACGACGAAACATGATCAAATCTTTCTGAGGCGAGACCACGTTATTTCTTGCCTTATTCTGTAACACAGGGTCTTTTGAGTAACTTCTAATGCCGCAAGAGCTTGCGAATTTCACTAGAGTGAACAAACATATCAACTAATTTGTAGGAGATCGACAATTTGTTAGTAAATAGCAATTGCCAGCATTTTAAGCATATGTTCAGTATGTTTTACTTTACGAAAAAAGTATAAAATAACAAATATAGGTTATTAAGTATCCCAGATAAACCAGCTTTAAGTTACAGATGGCATCTTTAACCATGACAGCTAGATTTATTTATTATGCCACCTGTGAACTGTTAACGATAGATAGAAGTTTAATTATGCTTTTCGCTCATATCAATGTGTAAGAAAAACCAACTAGATGCAATATATTAAACAAAATAAAAGACATGTTATTTGTCTCTGAGTCCTCTTATTACGGTATCAGTGGCACATCAGGTACATTGAGGGTTGATACTGTGCTCGAGAGTGGCCGGCTAAGATAATTACTTTATTACTGGCTTTAATATGAAAAAACAGCAAACAACAGCATCCGTTCTTTGTTGTAATTTGCACCTAACGTTGGTATTTTCCACCTTAATTTCATTATGGTTAAACGATGTGTCACTCTGTAAATAGAACAAGTAAGTTTTCTAATTGATCTAATGATATTACACTCTTGTAATGTTCATTTGTTTATTCACATTCGTGCGTATATTTCGCAACTCTCCTTTTTATTTCGTTTATATTAAATTCATCTATTGTTCCTTGGTTTGTTCATTGATTCATTTATTTTACATCTACTATCTCATTTACCTGCTTATCTGCTCATTCTTTTATTTGCATTAAGTTTATTTAAACGACTGAAATCGCAAATTGAATTAGCTATACCTCTGTGTTAACGGCATTCTAAATAATAATTATTTATAAAAATTAAATCGTTCGAAAAATATTAATGAACGGGAAATAATTAAATTATTACAGCTAATGTAGCAGAAAATAATGCAAGTGTGATTCTAGTTTTTTTCATAAAATGTTCTCTGCGAATGAAAAACTCTCAAACGATTTTTAAGTAATTTTACACATAATGATACATCCCTCTTTCCAATAAGCGATGCATATCATGGCCAACTAGGCCTTCGAATTCGTCATTGAGAAAACTATATTTAGGTTTGTGTTGCCATTTTTGTGTCTCTAGATGGAAATAGTTTTTAAAGCTAAGACAATTTCTCACAAAGAATGCTACATGTTTATGGGGGCAAGAACTTTTCAAATGCCACACCGATGTTTGACAATTACGTTCTATTTTCTTTATAGTTTTTAAAATACTTTAGGATTTACTATAAAACGCGGTCTCTGCTTATGATAATAATATACCTGATGGAGCACGCCTTTATATTTTCAAACTTGATTATTATCACTCCTTCAGGCACACTCGCTGAAACGATGAAATGCTTTTTATGTGTAGAGATTATGAAAATAATAAACGGCTCCAACAGGCAAGCAATAACGAAATCCATGCGAATTAAACATTACCTATATTTGAGAATTACAATTTAATATATGAAACAGTAAGAATAAATTTTGTATGGAAATTGAGACATAACACATGTTTCGTTTTCTTCTCTTCCTTAAAGATTATAATTGACAATCTGATTTTCGGTATGCATATAACCGCTACTAGATTTTGATATGTTGTCATAAATGTAAACGTTTTCAGTATATACCTTAATACGTATACTACTTACAACTTTTCATTTTATATGTATCATGCAACAAAGATAGTTCAGGCGAATAAGGAATAGAGTCAAAATTAGAAACCTAGATTTCTGCTTGCATAATCAAATTTTCTACATGCTTGATCCAAAGTTACAATGTATATGCTTTTTGGGATGATGCTATTTTAGGAACAGTTTGGGCCCAAAAGCTTATAGTCTAGTTCAAGCAGATACTCCCGTGGTTTTGTGATATCTCCATCATACCAGGATCTAGTAAAAAGCTGAAATGTCCTTCTCTTTGGCAACTGCGTCACACCTTCAGTGTCCATGAGATCGCAGATAGTTATCATCCGCCATCTGAATGATAGTACGGAATCTTTATTTTTTCCATGATGGATCATCTAATCACAACAGTCAGGGTGAAGGTTCCAAATTTGATGTAATAGGAATGACACCACTGTTGTGTTAATGGCATCATTAGACAAACTGCAACACAGATTTTGCAAATCATAGAATGATATTGACTCAATTTTTAACGTAGAGGGAAGCTTTCCGAAAATTTTGAAAAAGTTAATTGAATGGCTGATGATATGATGTATAGATGATAGTGAGTAGGATATAGACCAATCTACATATTTTGTACCGTGTGGACGGAAAGAACAAGTCTCATGCGATGTAGGAATATTCTGAGGCGGTCATTTCTCCACTGCATCAAAAGAGTTATTCCCCCGCATTCCAAACTCGGAGCAATGCACTTATGTGGTTTTGTATTTATTACATATCCCGTTTTAATCACACATCCTTTTCATTTATTATTATGTATACCTAAAAAGAAATAAGGCATTTGGCGTTTTATAAAAGATAAGGTACAAGCCACTCAAAAATCACCACGAGACATACATAGGCGATGCAAGTCCTACAAAGATTCAGTTCTGTTGCGTCATCAATCTGTCAGTATTGTTGATCTGATGATTTACTCTTTAGCTTTGAATTTTTTAAAAAAAAATGATGCAAGTGGATTTTTCCTAACTTCTCAAATAGGGCAAATTTCATGGACTAAATAGATTAATAGATTTATACAGAGAGTTCATCAATTTAAAGTACTTTCAAACTCTATTTTATGATTTCATTGCAAGAAATTATTGACTGATTAAATTCCAAACTAATAATTTAAGTATTTATTTTTTACCAAAGTGAAGATTCGACCTCTTTCTAACATGTGGACTAGATTTGTAATAATAATATAGATATTTTTAAAAGAAACTTCTTAACGGGTATTTTTGTGTTTTCTTCTATTCATTTTCTCTGCTAGTATTCCGATGATGAAAAAGTCACGATAACTTTGTAAGAATATGTAATTTTTCTAAATTTCAGCTGCTGTTCCCAGTAATACAACCTTTTTGTGTGTCATTTTCATTCTCCGTTTTGCTGAGCGAAGTTTAATTTCTCAGTTAGATTTAGAGAACAATTTAAAAGTTCATCCGCTTATATACTTGCTCACAAAATAAACATATTAGCAGACCATATTTTGAAAGTCTGTTCGTATTATACACAGTTTCCATCGTCTCTTTTCTGTGTCGTCAGTGCTGCATCTGGGAACGAAATCAATAGGTGCACCGTTCAGAAGTTTGTGTTCTTCGATTTCTTAAACCTTTTTGTTTAAGGCCTATGGGCCGCGAATTTAGCACTTTGCTGCAAGTAGAAAACTTGTCTGGCGCATATCCGGTTTCATGAAATACCTAATTAAACGTGGTCAAAGTTTTCTTCGAACGAGGGGGCATTTCTCCCTGAGCCTTTTTTCAATGTGTCTAGATTTTTAAAAGTTCCAGTATAAGATTTGCTCTCTCTCTCTCTCTCTCTCTCTCTCTCTCTCTCTCTCTCTCTCTCATGTTTGATGTGTTACTTTACAAGCCGGATTCATTTGTGAACTCGTCGTCAAACATCCTCTCCAAAATATTGTTGTAAACCTCAACAAAATCTGCTTTGTTGGTGGTAGGAACTGTGTATGCGCATAAACTTCTCTTGTTGCCATTAGCCACATTGGTTCATTCTCTCATTTTAACTCAATATGGCTGCATTTATTGCAATCGGAAACTTGTTGGACAGTTTTTGAAATTACACACAAAAGTTTAAAATGTTTAGGAATCAATAATTCGCGATGTTTTATAAGTGGACTATTATTGACTATTTAAAGTTGTAAAAGTAGTTCTATGTTGGAAGTTTTAAGTGTGCGATACAGAAACACTGACTGAAAATCTGTATCGAACGCTAGATCAGCCTTGTACGATCAAGTGGGTATGTAATAAAAGGAAATGCTTCATATAGAAAATGGAGCGCGCATCGCCTTATGTTTGGCGTTGGTATGGTTTTATATCAAGACAAATCATTACTGATCATCTTAACGGCAACGGATCGGATAATCGCATCAAGAGGCGATATCTATACAGAAAAAATAGTTTGCATGGTGAAGTTGGAAAACACAAGAAGACAGTTTATCCTCAACAAATATCGATTCTGGCGAACAAAAAAGTTTTAATTCTATGTCTAAGCAGAGAACACACTTGACACCAGCATTCATTCTATCTATTTTGTTACAACATGATCAGAAATAAATCTATTTATATTTTTATTGTAGGTTCTTATCCAGAACGTCTAATTAGCGATAATATTTAGTATAGTATGGCCTCATCTCGTGTATGATAACTACGAGGCCAACAAATGTGGTGAAATAAGTAATGACAAGTCAAACGTATCTTCACAAATCATCCAGATAAACTCGGTTATATTAATGTCAGAGTATCAAGCGATGTTATCGCCCAGAAGGATGATAAGTCACATATGCTCGTATTTAAATACCATCATGGCGTCATTACGGATTATCTTGTCACATACCACCTAAATGGAGACTGAACCGATAACCGAATCGAAACTGTCGAAGCAGTCATGCAAGGTGATAATCATCGTATCTGATAACGTTCTTGACAACTTTTCTTGATAAACATCATACGTTTTGTGAATCATCTCGCAGCTGTAGCAAGTACATTTCGCTCCTTAGTGCAGTTACTTCTTGTGTCCTTGAATATACGAACGATGTTTAGTTGTTGCTTGCTTCATAGTACTTGCTAAGTGGATTGCTTTTTTCTCGAGGACAACCAGAAAAATCAAATTTATCTGTTTTCACCACAAAGTGAGTTTGTGTCCGTGATCAACAGGTTGGACTGGGTGCCATATTTCGCTTTGACAACGCCATAGTGAAGTTATACATTAAATACTTGGACAACTCAAGAACGGCAATACCAATGATGATAGGCTAACTTATTTTCAAATTTACGTTCCTTCTGTGGATGAATACCAAATTCACGTTCAAAACTCTGACTGAGAAGAAGCCAAAATCGGACACTAGCTTATGACGCCTCTCTATGTCGTTTACTAGTTCTATGTTAACACGATTTCTTATATTCTCCATAGTTTGATTTTAAACACTAATGAGTTTGAAAAAATTAGCTCAAAATCATTTGTGGCAGATGCTCGCTTTGTCGTGTTGAAATTGATATTTGATTTCATCCAAGTCTCCTGCCTGAATTTAACAGAACAACGAATTCTGACTAACAGCAGTTCCAAGTGGAGGTACTGTGTCATATATTTATAGCGGATAACGTTGCGCGTTTTGTCAAGCGAATTCAGAACAAATTTGGCGCTCTGAAATTGTTCACGCCTAGTTTGTTCTTAAGCGCTGTACTCAGAAATGTGTCGTGTATGGTCATACTTTTTGGTGGAAGCAGATAATCATTGTGCGCGTCATTCAGCTCAGCCGTATTTGCTAAATCCACCTCGAGAACGTAGCCCGTGGCATCATCGCCACGTAATATTTGTTTCTGGAAATGTTCCCCAAAGAAATCAGGTAGCTTCTCCGATAGGCCCCAGTCATATAAATTATTAGCGTTCACATATGTAATATATTTTAATACTTGATTTTCATTATTTACAAGTAGATATCTGTTGTTTGACAGGGCATGTCTCTTCGTGATGACAGAAACTCCATGATGTATTCCTTTCTCTATAAAATTAGCAATTAAAAGTGTATAAGCTTCAGCTCGGCATCCCCTGATAATCCAAGGCAATGGCTAAACCAAGCATGATCTAGCGCATAATGTGACACACAGAATTCACGAAATGCTTCAGACACTTCAGCTTGCGCTTAATTGTTATCAAAAATATCAATGCCATCTAACTCATTGTAGAAGTCTTCTTTCGCTCGAAATGCTCTATCATTTAATTGTTCCCGTGAAGTCATGTAGTGTATGACAAAATTCCCTTACGCGGGATCAAATTAAACGTGTCTCCAGCAAATTCCTCTGCCAAGTATTTGAGTATTCTTGACTAGTTTCTTAAAAGATGCGTTCATGAACTACGAGCAGTCTATAAAACTCAATATTTCTCTAAGTTGTTTGGTATGCAAGTTTATTTCTTTTCGAATTCTCCAAATTGTTTCACTCTCAGATATGAGCGGTAGCCCCTTAGGTTTAGGAACAATACTTGAATAAACTCTGGCAGCCACATTCATATATTACTTTTATGAGCATTGCCACGATAACGGCCACTAAAGTGACAGTGTTGACTGCTCGCAAATCCACCGCAGAGCAGACACGTTTTCTCTATCGTTCGCATCACAATTTTTGCAGGTGGAACACGTTTCACGTAGCTTGCTTCTCCTAGTTGGCTCTACATAACCTGTTTGCCACAATGTTTTCCGCGATAACGTTTTATAGGCTGCTTAGTTTAGTGTTGACATAGACAAGTTCGTAAGTGTAGCCTTAAGGAACATGTTCTTGATATTGATTAATGGAAGAGTTATTTGGGTTTCTATCTGCGCCTGAAATCGGAACAAGCAGTGACTCAACATTGGCATAAATTATAAAGGTCACTCTAGTCTTACGAGAGAAGTTTTCAACTTTCGATAATGGTTTGGTCTGACATAATTCCTCTCACGACGTTGGTGCAATCGCTACTGTGATCATTAAATGTTCTTTGTCAGATAAACCGTGGAAACAATTTATGCAATAAAACATTTTGACCCGGTGATTGTTGCATTGTCCATTCATCAGACCTGGAAAATTTTAAATCTAAACGTAGTGGCCATCTGTGGTACTGACATACAGATAGAGCAAGTCAACTTAACACTCACATTTTACAGAGGAAACGTGTAGAGGATAGATATTTTTGCTGTCGATAACACCAAAGACGCCTGCCGAGATATTATTTAGCCTATGAAAGTTTGGCACGTCATTTGCTTACACATGAAGGCTATCCAGGTAAAATTCAACATATCTCGTTAGGCGATATAGTTGCTTACACGGTTTGGATTTGTTGCTGTAGCAATCAGCGAACATGCAGCGAACTTATCACAGCCCACATTAAACATTTCGTGCCATTATTCTGAATGTTGATACAGCTTTGACTGGCTTTAATATTTGCATGTAGCTCCAAATAGGATCGACCACGCAGTCGGTTATATTTTGAATTGCTTACTGCGCACATTGAAACAGAAAGTAGAATCTAACCAGAGCCCAAACGTTGAACGTCATTCACCTTTTCCCTTAGCGAGCTAAAACATTTTTGAGATCCGGTGTTTCCTTTACAAATGCACATACTTGCCTACAAATAAACTGTCATTCGGTTGCAGTATTATCGATCTGTGTTAACACCACGTTGATGCCAGCAGAAAACTTTATAATACGATGGAAACGCTCCTCATTTTTCAAAATATTGCTTATATTTCAGTCAACTGTCGCATGGCAGCACCTTGCGTGGTCACATAAACTGTTTATTATGTGCTTAACGTTTGTCAAGGATTGTAGATTGTACATGAAGAAAAAGGTAATTTGTAAAGAGCTTCAGAATATTTTAGAAGCAAACACCAAAACATTCAAGACCTTTAGAATTTGTTCGTAACTTTCTATTCTTTTGAAATTGTGATAGGACAAGTAGAATAATTTGTGATTTAATTCAGAATTATGTGTCTTTAAAGTTTTTAATTTATGTTCCAAGCAAATATAGTATTTGTTACTTTTTCTCAAACTTGTTGGCTTCCTTTCTTTTCTGTAACATATTTGAAGACCATATTGTCATCATAGCCAGCAAGGCCTGCCTCCTCACAAAGAAGCCCATATTTGTGCGCATTATATATAATAGACAGATTGTTTCTCTAATTGATTATTCATAGGGCCGCCAGCAAAATATTCTTCTTGATGCAAGCACGGTTGTGACTACCAGAATACAACTACATATAGAGCGATTACTTATAGTATAAGGCTCGACAGATTAATGCGAAAATATTACATCAGAAATAAGGTATTGAGATTTAACATGTCGTATGAGGAAATGGCACTGTTTAACGATATCTTTGACAGGTTCATCACGCTAAACTTGCCAGGGCGACATAAATTTATTAAGTTCGATTACATCTTCTAAAACATATTTTTGATGCTAGGTATGCAAGACAAGGCTACAACTATGCAAGCCCGTAGCCAACAAAAAGTATTAGAAGAATATGACAAAATTATTTATCGGTACCTTCCTGTAGTTAACACAGACGTCAAATAAATATAATTTCTCCACAGAACGCCTATATCTTGTTTCTTGCAGAGTGCAGACTTTGATAATTACTTGCCTGTGTTTCAGAGAGATATTGTGGATAATTCTTGTTCATAACATGATCGCGAGATAGGTTCACCAATAATTTATACTACATTATATGTCACAACGATTGTTTTCAATATTTTTGACACAAGATAAAACGTTTTCGTCCAGTTAACCAGATGACCTTCTTGGAATATTTTCTTGATTCTGATAAATCTAACTCGATTGATCACCTTTTATTTTCTCCCAAAGAATAATTTTTCTGCTAGGTCCTATTTATTTTCTTTATCACTAGCTTCAACCGGCGCCGTCCCAATATTCCTATGTGTCGTATTATTGTATTTGTCAACAACAAGTGCTACAGCACTCTCGCATATCTTTTTATTTTGCTTTAATTTTTGTGAAATCCTTCTAAAAAAAACAGTATTCAGCGTCCATTTAAATCTTTCAACGACAGCGGTCTTGCCATCATTGAACGTTGAGGACTGAAGGATTATGTTTTCCTCAACCCAAACGTGTTGTTCTAAAATTCGCCTCTGTGTTCTACCCAGATCTTTTCTGGTCTTTGTATGCAAACTTTATTATGACCATCAGTTAGAGCACGTCTCATTCAAAGCCAATATTATAGTTACGTCCCTTTAGGTTGGCCATTGCAATTCTGATCGCATTATCAATTTTAGCTCTTGTACAAGCGGCTGCTGATGCTTGCTCAACGGCATCGGCTCCGACAGCAGTAAATATTAGTGTGTTTACTGGATCGGCGTCGCCAGCCAGGCCACTCTTGAATGTATAGTTGACTCCTGCATAGCTCGTATCTTTGTACAAAAAATATTTGTTGCCGAACTTCTGTTGTTGTTGCTCTTAGATATCAAATTCATGATTGTGCTTGCGGCAAGCAGATAGGTGATAATATCTTCTACGATGTGATTATTGAGGTGATATCGCGTCATCTTAAATAAATTCAAGCCATTGTTTGCCAAAGTTATGTTTGCCCCAGCTGTAAAATTAGCAGGAGGAGCTGCGGCTGTCCGCAAATATCCTCTGATTTCGAAAAGAGTGTGAGGAAGCAGGTACACTTTCTTATCTCTCGTATCAATGATCAGTGTACAGCATTATTCAGTTGATACGAATCCTTATCCAAGTGATCCACTTATTCGTATTATTTACTAGATTCATCAAAAAGCTTAAAATATTTGAGGTATACCTCAATAATGTGACTAGAAACAGATGTTAGAAACAATTTCTTTTTAGATCAGAGATCATAATAATACTTTTAGATTTGACGATTCGCGTTGCTTCATTATAAAAGTAAATTGCATTATTCGTCTTCTGTTCCCATTCGCAATTACAATGCTACGAGCTCGATGTTTAAGTTCATTCAATTTCCTGATTGATCTGTCATCGACATTGCAGTTTTGGAAATGCTACATATATTATATTCTTGAGAGTAACTTAGCGGCGAATCCCTGAGTGTCAAAGGTGATCATGGGGGCACATTTGGGACTTAAGTTATAAATAACGTGTCTATGACCACCAAGCGCGTTTCATGATCTTCAGAAAGTAGAAGAAAATAACAGAAAGCTGTTTACTTCGCTAATGTTAACAGGAAAATCATTATTATTCGCTTCGTTATATTGCAGAGTTTGAGAGCTAAATATCAGAGGATATCATAGGCTGCTGCTTTTAATAAAAATTAGTTTGATACTTTGATCACTATACTTGTCTTGAGTGTATAATTATTTAGTTAAATAATTATGTTGTGTCTTCTCGCTGTCATCATCCTTTTTATATCATTCGCAATGACGACAACATTGCAGGCGCCAGGCATTGTGGTTAGCAAAGTTCCCATGTCATCAGCTGAGGTAAGATACCTAAATTCATTGTTGTCTAATGTAACATTATGAAACGAATTCAAAATATTTTGGCAGAAGTTAGTGCAATTTCAGAGCGCATGTCCTGAGACAATTCAATGAGAGTGCTGTATCGGACAGTAAAATTACTGCTATTTGCTTGAGGAAGCTTCTAGTTGAAGAGAAGAATTTGCGCCACTGATGTATTAAATCGTTTTACAAAACTTTGCAATCAAGATTGGAAAGGGATCTTTGTTGAAACAACTTCTTGAGTATCTCTGAAATCTCGTTGTGATCTTCGGTACCGACGTTCCACGCTTGTTCTCTGGAGGCCATCTCAGTTCTTTGTGATGTTTTCCAGCTTTCTTTCTAAGGAGCAGGGTTGCGCTTGCAAGATCGTCGCGTAATTTTTCGGTTTTTCTAATCCGTTCTGGACAATGAGGATGCTTCTGCAACTTTGTCAAACCAGGATGCTATTTTTTCAACAAGATCTTTTTGCTTGCTTCTGAAAGATGCTTAATCAATCAACAGTGAGGCCCTCACTTTAATTTCCCTCTTTGGCTGATATTTCAGTTGCCTCTTCAAAGATTTCTTCCGTTTCGGTTCGTCCGCGTCCTCTTATTTTGGTTCTGTTAGTGCTTTATTCTTCCTCAGCTATTGTTCTAAGATTGTTCTTGCTTCTGCTGCTTGGTAGACGTTAAGCAGCTTTGCTAAGGAGGCATCGGTAACCTTCTAGTCTTTAATCTACCTGTCTTGTTTTTGTGGAGTGCAGATACTGTTTCAGTTATTGCCGTTATTAAAGGCCTAAGTAATTTGTGTGCTACGTCGGGCTGAAATTCTGTATTGCCTATCTTTTCTGCGGTAATAAGACCACGTATTTGCTGCTGATCTACGTACATGAGCATAAGAGTAACTTTATCTTTCGGAGCCTCTTCTCAGACAAATGTCATTATGCAATATTGTTTGAATTAAAATAAATAACTCTAATTTTCCCAGTTACATGCATTATGTTCTGATGACACGCGAGTTCTCTAAATTAGTTCGTGTATTATCCACACGCATATGTTCTTTATTTGGTTGATGGATATGGCAAATAAAGTTCGTCAAAGTCAAGACAATACATTTCGATAACTTCTTCAGAATCTTTATGGAACACCGTGCAATTATGCTTGTTGTCGCCCATGACCTCTTGATAGTACTGCTTAAATTTAGCAGAATTTATTTCCTGACAACAAAAAACAGTCTTTGATTTTATTCATATTTCCTCTGCCGAGTTTTAAATCGTCGAATCATATGACCTAATGGCAATCACCATAAGGTTCTTCTGAATTATTACATCTGGCTCACGTAGCCGTCTTGCTTTGGTCAGAAGCATCAGAGCTGCTCACGACCTTGTCAAAGTCGTTAAGTGTTTTGTATTTAGCTTAAATGAGATTGAGTTTATAAGTAATAACTCTGATGTCGTTTAGTCCAATATTTAGAAGCATTTTGAGCAGCATATCTTAATAGTCGCATTGTAAGATCTGGAAATACCATGATAGGCTGCTCAAATAGAGACGCAAAAGATAACGAACTGGGCTGCGTTACAGTTAAATCAGATGCCCCCAACAAGGGGTCTGCGGACAAACAGTCTAGTGCCAAAGTTTTGCTGACTGAGGCAAAACTACTTTTTCTCAAGGATATGGGCCAATATCTAACATCTAGCATCATAGGCAATCAAATGCTACTGTCTGCGCTAGGTGCGTTGCAGCTATCTATTGAAACAAAGATATCAGCATGGAAACAATAAATTCTAAACTTGGTCTCGCCTACTGCTGACAGTGAGGCGATAAACAAGAAATATGTTGATGCTAAATGGGCAATTGTATTTTGCCAAATCCACCTACTGGATTTGTGGATATTTGGTTATCAGCGAAGAATTAAGTAATGGTATTGTGCTGCGAGGACATTTCGTTACGCGCCAAACAAAGAGATATATTTCTACAGATTACCGGACAGCAACTACTCGATTATTACGTTTAGAGTTTCCAGCGGTTCAAGGTGTGTTGACAGTGTTTACGCACAACAGTTTCTGATCAAGAGTTCTGACAGGATGTCAAATGTTCCTTTGGCAAATTAGCAAAACTATGATTACACGCTAAGCTACTCCAACAAGCACTGAAAGCGCAGCCAATAAACGGTATACAGATACAAAGTTTGGTTTGGGCAACGACATATTAGTTGATAATCCATCTGCGACCAACAGGTATATTGGGATGACATCAGATTTGTCTGAAGGTAAATCACTGTGTTTTCTTTTGGGTTGCAATCAAGCCGGGTTTTGTACAGAGAACATCCGTAGAGGAATTCGAGCTTAATAGCGTGTTGTTTGAGGAGTGGTATGATGAAACCTAATCTGAGGATTTGCTTGCTACAGCATATTATCACAGCAAAGGCGCCACATAAACTTGTACAACCTGTTTAGTTAAATCCCAAAGCGTTCAAGGTAGACACTAATTTGAACGATATTTTTTCAGTGTCAAATATAAGAGCGAACCAGCTGCAAGCTGAACTTGATAATTATGACAGAGTAAAAAGATTCTTTAGATTTGACAAGTTTTAACAGAAAAGCTGTCTGAAAGATATAATTTTTGGTAAAATCTATGTTGCTTAGCGAGCACTTTCTTGTCAACAAGCAGACCATATAATGCTGTGACAGAATCCTCTAGACTTAGTAATACTTCTGGTAAATAGTAATTTGGGAGCTTGCTGACGTCTCTTACTTATGGACATTTGAATTTGCAGTCATGAAGAAAACTTGCATTGTCGTCTACTATGTAATCATCTGGGCTGTATCTGAAGTCCATGTCTTTGCCGATAACATTTTCGCTCATACTGACCAAAATGTACTTTCTGATGATAGGCTCTAATAACGTTCCCGATAGACAATTCAAGGTTAGATATTATTTCTGTTTGCCCTACTTTCTTCTTACTATGTCTTCTGGCTATGCAAATCAGCAAATACCAAGAACCGTGGCAAGCTCCAAAGTGCCCACTATACACCATTCTGCAGACTTCTGTTTCATCTGATGTGACATTCAAATTTCTCAACTATTATTATTATACTATATACTATATCTCTCTTCAATTAGCGTTTTGTGTAAATATCAGCACCATTATCATCCGCTGGCTAAGCCTTCATTTTCATGTAAAATGAATATATAGCCAACATCAATCACCATCTTGTCGTCTTCACAAGCCTTCATTTTTTGGCAAAGTCATTATATAATCACAAGCATCTGACATTCTTGTGCTAATAAAAATCAGACAGCTCTAGTTAGTAGTGTAATAATAAGCAGCTAGATGAGAATACAGGTTTCTTTTCCACATGCGCTTGCCGAGCTTTTTCGATAAAACGTTGCAGAATAATACCTTTCTTACTTACGATGTGAGCTCATGGCGGCATCATCATCTTTCAAATAAAGCGATCATTGTCTTCGCTCTTAGATTATACGGAAAAGCAAGACGAGGCCATGTAGAAACGTATCCGTGTTTTCATAGCCGTCTTTCACTATACTACTAAACGCTGCATTAATACATTGAGAAAGAGAAGTTCGGAAAGTTTACAATAAATTTAGAACAACACCTTTTCCAAATTTAAATTACACATATATGAAGATTTAGATTGTGTATATTTCCAAATTAATGCATGTTTTCATTCAAGCATGAAGAGATTTTATTTTTGTTAACACGTTTCTTGAGCGAACGGATGCAGTTAACTTTGTGAACAATATTGCTGGCGATACTATAGCAAAGTGATAGAACATTCCTGCAGGATTCAGAGAATATCATCATTAAACAACAGATATTAACGCCCGTGAGTTTGTAAGTAAGGATTACGGATACTATTTTTGTTTATTTCTGCATTTAAACGTAAATTTGTATATGTGTTGAAAGGCTTCCAGTCTGTTTCGGTAACAGACGTTGTACCTAAATTAGGCCACAATTTTGGTTTGCAATCAATAAATGATTTCTCCATCGCTTTCAGACATGATTATTTTGTGATGACATATAAATCGATATTTCAACAATTTTATTGCTGTAAGTAATCAAGAGTTTTTCTTTCAAATGTGTACATGTGTTGTTATTGTTGTTGTTGTTGTTATATGGTTTAACGCCATTTTTCAGCACAAGATAGGCTATACATGGCGGCCAGTATAAACGGTGGAGGAAGAACCCTTCGTAGTTACGCTTTTGTAATGTCTGACCACAGTGCTTTCTATTGGGAACAGTAATGAATGAAGCCTGATACCAAACGCTTGTATGGCGAACATCTCGTGGAGCCACGCAAGAGTCTCATTTAATGATACCAACAATTTTAAACTTCCTCAACTTCATACAGTATATCACAATTCAAAACAGATGTCATTAGCTTCAGATTTTTATTAATTGTACATAATATGAACACAATTGAACATTTAAATATCCTTAAGCAGCAAATAAAATGTTTTTAAACAGCGATACAAACAGTGCTACACCATCAGAAAGTGATGATGTATCACAGTGATTTTAACAGTAGATAAGTCCGTCAGAAGATTCGTTACTACATGAAATGGATACTTTATGGTACTTATCTGCATCTGCGTGTTTAAATATGTTGATAATATACATTGTGCGTGATTTGGAATTTTCATTCCTCCTGTTGGTATTAGTATCATGGGCATGTAAACATTTTTTGATGTTGATACTGCTTTAATCTCTTGTTTTCTTTATGCCGGTAGATATATTATTGTCAAGAGTCATTGAACCTTCTTGTTCTTGATCGTCGCTGGACTTCATCACATGCGAAATATTTATTTGCCAATAATCGAAAGTTTTGCTGTTCGAGTGATTCATTCCAATATTTTCCCCTCAGCTCAATGTTATCGTTATGACTTGTATAAGCATGAATGTAGGGAATATCGCCTGAAAAAAACCGCCCAAAAAAACCCAAAAAACAAAAAACAAAAAAAAAAAAAAAAACCCAGTACCATCATTTTTGAGAAAAGAAAGATAACTCTTCAAAGTGCTATGGGTTCAGGATCATAAAGAACCGATAATTTTGAGTTATGTCTCTTGTTTTATACAATCGATGCGTAACTCGTTTGAGTCCTCATGAAACGAGAATAAACGGAAAATTATGAACTGAGAAAAAAACAAACTAATAACTAACTTTGTCTATCTTCAAATTACCGTTGAATAACAAGAATTTCTACTAATATTCTGTGGCCCGGGGGGATATATCCCTGGTTGCCCCCCCCCCCTTTTGTCGGCCCTGTCTTACATAAGATGGCACTGATGGGACCAAGCTGTCCGTAATGGTGTGTGTTATTATTGGATTAACATAGTAATCACATTCTTGTTTAATAGATGGACAGATTGGTAAAAAGATAGATAGATTGGTAAATAGATAGATAGATTGGTAAATTGATGGTAAAATTATTTAGTTTTATTAGTCATAATTTGATTGTTAATTGTTATTTTGTTTTGTTTTGGGGTGGGAGTGAGGGTGGAGGTGAGGGTGGACAATTTCGAAATGTTCCTTGATGATTCATGTATCATTTGAAAAAATTACGTTTGTGAAATACAGAACTCGGGAATCAGCAATATAAGTGGCGAAAGCTGTGCAATAGACAATTTACAGATATAACAAATTGTATGTGCGTCTATTGAGGTAGACAATCGCAGAAGTTTCTGAAAAGATGACATGACTCAAAGGTAAATTTCGACTCAGTACATGCCCCTCTACTGATAGCACATAGATAGATAGATAGATAGATAGATAGATAGATAGATAGATAGATAGACAGACAGACAGACAGACAGACAGACAGATAGATAGATAGATAGATAGATAGATAGATAGATAGATAGATAGATAGATGGTTTAGTTGCATTAGTCTTTGTTGGCTTTTGTTTTGTTTATCTTCATTTTTAATTTTGGGGAGTGCAGAGACGAATTTCAAAATGTTCCTTGATTGATGATTATATCGATTGTAAAAAATATGAAACGTTTGTAAAATATAGTATTCTGGACTCAACAATTTAATTGGCAAAAACTGTACAAAAGACAATTTAAATATATAACAAATAGTGTGTGTGTGTCTATTGTGGTAGACAATCACAGGAGTTTCAAGAAAAAAGATGACATGACTCAAAGGTAAATTTTGACGCAGTGTATGCTCAGCTACTAACATCAAAGGGAAATATCAGCGTTGCTCCCTTTGCTACTTACTCATGGCTTGATGTAATATGAAACTGATATTGTCAATCTAAATGTGGTAGTTGACAAAACGGCTTTAGATCGATAACTTGAATGACATTAATCTCATTCAATAAAATAGAGCTGTTTGTTGCCTTCATCCTTCTAATTATGAGCATCAGATTCGTCACACAAGTATGCATTGATTATTGATTTGCTGACGTATATTAACTGCCTTTATAAGCCAGCCTCAGGCAGTTGAAAGTCATTCTGCTGATGTTGTTAGTGTCTAGCGATAGTCCGCACAGCCTTCTTTAAACTTGTATTGTCATCCTTACTAACTGGACGACAAAAGAGTTGAACAGAGTCAAGTCAACGATGCCAGGACACATGGAGATATCTGAGAAAGCATCAACACCAAGAAAGCGGCTGTCTTCAGGGATGGCCAGCAGAAAGCGTAGTAGAAGTCTCCCAGCAGTTACGTCAAGGCGATCTTCTCAGCTTCGTGCAGTGAATGAAAATAAAGAGGACACAGAGAGTGAAGCATATGAAAACCCTATTCGTAGATTCTGCATGACTAATAAAGGGATAGTAAATAGTAGTGATACCTACATTGACAAAAGAAGAGACAGTTCGATATCAATCTGCAGCTCACGTAGAGATAGTGGTATTTCTTCATGTAACGGACGCAGAGACAGTACACTTTCAAATTTCAGTGTTGGGCGGTGCAGTGTAGGTCAGATATGTTCAATGAATGATTCACAAGACTCTCTAGACGGTGACCTGATGACCTGTGTATCCTCCGTATACCGGGTGGCTGTTCTTGGAACTTCCGGAGTAGGAAAATCATTTTTAATTAACCAGTTCACGTCATCAGAACTACTTGGAACTTCACAAGAGTGTTCTTCAGGTATTTTGTAGAAATAAATTTCAACGCATATTTTCTATTTAGAATAATAAATAGATATTGTCTAAATATAGCATAATACTTTGCTAAGTTACTTTAATTACTTCAATTTACCAATTTACCTAGAGTGCAAATGGCGAAAAGAACCAATACTTGTTAAACAGCAAATTGCATTGAAGACCATTCAACGTTTTTATTGAATGATTAACAATACAAAGTCCTGGTGAGCTCAGAAAGCGATTTTATGAAACTATGTAATATGTTGCTAACCTTAAAATCATAATACTGTCAATAAAATGTCCGTTTTGGTCTACCTTTGATATATAGCTCGGTGGTCTTAAACCAACTGCCGGCTAACTCTACATTAATTCTCTAATTTTATGTGTAGATCAGTGGTTTCCAAGGTAGTGATAGACTTATAATTGATCATATTATAGATAGTGATGCTGATGGTGTGTCTATAACGGTTGTGCTGGATCAGCAAGAAACAGTGCTTCAGTTCATGGATAAGCAGGAAGACGTGGTAATTATATCTTTGTCATATAGTTCACGTCATATTTTCGACAAAAAGCACAAATCGATCAATGAACTTTAGAAAGATTTTCAGGATTATTTTTGTTGACTGTGTATTCATTATGACAAGCGTATTCTTTTACGTTGATCCTTTATACCTGAAGTAATTGTGCTGAGTAAATTGTATAATGGAAAATCGATTAAAATATAGTCTCCTCCATTGACAAACATACGATTTTACGTTCAGACAAAATTAATAAGCGCGTAGATGGAGGCAGAGATGAGTCTGCAAAAGTACTGATTTTGCGTAATATTCTTTATTAAAAAACTTTTTAGTTCTCTAAATACGCTCCTTACTATATATTACTATATTACTACTATGATATTTTGTTTGTGCCGTTTTACGCTGTTTATATGTTTATAAAATTATTTCTTCTCAAGTTATTCTGTTCATTTTTTTCTTTTTTATCAGACTGCAGCCACAGACATTCTTCCAGAAGCTTATATGGTGGTTTATTCGTGCACGTGTACGGCATCCTTCAAGGCAGCCGTGCAAATTTGTCAGCATCTAAAAGAACACGCACAGACAGACAAATCAGTCATATTGGTGGCAAATAAAGCAGACTTAGCCAGACGGAGGGAGGTTGAAAGTGATGGTAAGTATTTTTCAGTCTGGTTTTTTTTTTTTTGTAATGGTATCAGTTAGCTCAATATTTTAAATGTGAAGGTATTGTTATGTATAAGAAAAGATTTCCGCATAAAATAAATCCAATTTTAGACAACCTTGTTACATAATTGGGACTTGGACTGGTTAGTGGACTGATTGAATAGTAGGATCGAAAGTCAGTCTGTTACTCTCAGACATCATTATTGTAACCTGTGGATGAAAGCTTTGGTCTCGATGGGATTTACTGCAGAATCATGAAAGTATCTGGAACACAATCCATTTATGCGCATATTTTATTGGTCATGTTGACATAACAGCTTGTGTCTAACAATTTTATTTTATAGAGCCTAAACGATGTGGAATTTAATACATTCTCTGTTCATTAATGGTAAATTAACAGATACATTTCGTAATGTTTAATGTATACCAATTCAAGAAAAGCTATGAAGAATCTTAATAGCTTATTGGCCCATTGTCCTTTAGCAAACACTAATTGATAAATCCAGACTGAATTGGAGACAACGATTTTGACCGAATAATCGATTTGCCGGACGATCATTTTTTATAATTTGCGAATTTAAATTTTCAGAGTTCGTAAGAGAGATTATCTGATTAAACAGGGTTTGATTGATCGACGTCCTACTGTACTTATATTCAAATATATTATTAAATTATTCCCATTTACTGTGTTTTTAACAACCGCTGAAAAAGAGAACCACTTTATGTATGAAACTCTAACTCTACGAAACTAATGCAAATACAGTATAATATTTTGTTCTAGGAAATAAGAATAGGTCTCACGGCAATTGTAGGATCATAAGAAATTCATTTCTTTGAAGCATTGTATATCGAGGAAACCTTGAAAAGTGACAGTTCGAGACAACAAATTGCCTAAATGAACTATGGTTGGACTGTAAGTGGTTCTCAACTTGTATTTAATTTAATGACTGGATGATTCTGACATGTGTTCTTGAGGAACAAACTGTTAAATGCGCTATTTCCTGTGTTTTATTTCAGAGGGTCGTAGAGCAGCATTCAGATATGAATGCAAGTATATTGAGACATCGGCAGCTCTTGGACTTAATGTTGACGAACTTCTGGTTGGAGTTTTGAGCCAAATCAAACTGAATCTCCATCCCGAATATCCTCCCTCTGGAGCGGTCATCCGCCGGCGATCCAGTGCCATCAAAACTCACCCTGGACTGTATCGACTACTCAAATCTAATCTGTTGGGGCTTTTCTCAAAGTCCAGTCGAAAATCTTCCTGTGAAAATCTGTACGTAATCTGACTGATTTAAACAAAAGTTCTAATATTACTTCGGATCGATATTTAACATTCCGGTTGCATAGAGAAACCTTCAGTGCTTTAAATAGAAGAGTGGAAAACTGTAGCATAAATGAAGTATTTCAAACAATGTGACAATGAGAATTCGCGCGAACTTTCATACCATCTGTATAAAAAATACAATTACAAGGATCTATTGGTACCATTTATATAAGACTAATACCATGAGACGTTTCAGCTGAAATCCTGATGTTTAATGAATATAGTATAATTTAAAACGAAAAACTTAGGTTAACCCAATTTAATGAATATATCGTGATTAAAACGAAATTCTTATGTTAACCCACATTTAATGAATACATTGCATAGCCAACATTTCCTTTTAATACGCCAAAGTATACGAGATACCTTTTTTAAAAACCTTTCTTTCTTTGAGAAGGAAATAATAACAATGTTTTAATTTTAAGATTATTCATTTTAACATTACATTTTAATCGAAAATGGCTACCGAAACTCATCAGAATTTTGTGTTTACAGACTCTGAGAAAGATCAATACTTGCATGCTATTTGATGTTGTTATTATTATGATTGTTTTATGTTAACATTATGTTATTTTTCTTATTGAGTCTTACATCATTTTAAACTAGGATATCACAAACTGTAATGCTACACAATACGTGTTTTCAAGGTAATAATATTGAGCAATCGAAATGAATAGAATCAATACAGTAATACAGAGTAACGAAATGAAGTAGTACTATTGACTAAACGAAATGAATAGTATCAAGGTAGTACTACTGAGTAAACGAAATGAATAGTATTGAATGTAACACTATTGTTTGATTTGTGAAGTGACTGATAATTGTGAGATAACTACACAATTGTATATGATATTAAATTATTAATGCTTATTGTACATTTTCAATATGATTCATATGATAGTGGGATTAATCAATATTTATTTCAGTTTATTTAATAAATGAATGCTCTGATGGATAAGAAAACACGCATGGCTTTGTTACGTCTTTGAAACAATTCTGAGTAAAGTCAAAGCCCATTTTTTTTTAACATAGATAAAATCATCATGAAACACTTCATTGTGGTTTATTTTCTTTGGTTCAATCTAAAATCAGCATTAAATCTAATATATTATACTTTCAAACTGGGATTGTGTGATAGACAAATTTATGTTCTTCAAGACTGATTTATGAATCGAACATCAACCGCCATATCAAAAGCTTAGGATTAAATGTTATGTTACAAAAAACGATTTATTGCATATTTATAATTTGAACTTATCTTAATGTAGGAAACAATTTAAAAGTTTTACTTTTTCAAGCACCAAAACTTTTGAAAGGATAATTTCCTTTCCAAAGAATTAATTGAACGTAACCTTGAGATACAGTGTTGCGCATGTATAATGGGATAAGTAACAATTTTAGCGTATTATTTGGAGACGTTTATTGAACTAATTCATTTTGAGTTGACTAAAAGGGTGCTACATTTCTACTTGATATTTATATTTGTCCAGTTTTAATGTGATGACGATTAAGAAAATGTTTTTGATGCGATCATATTTGTCTCTGATGTCATTGCTACCATTAAACTCTTGAAAAATGTCAACGTCTTCTTCATTCATTTCTTTCTTTATTTTTTAATTATCTTTTGTTCATTTTATTGCAATTAAAGCAAAACGATTGTGATCGGTTGCAAGTTCTTGCAACACAGAAATGCCTCTACTGTACAAAACTGCTTGCAATAGAACAGCGTAATGGCTTAAACGCTCCGGTGGTCTCTGATGCTGGAGATCGCGGGTTCGAACCCCGGCCGAGTCATACCAAAGATTTTTAAAAGTGGTACTAGCAGCTGCCTCGCTTGGCGCTTAGCATTAAGAGGTTAGTGCAAGCACTTGTCGACATGGTGTCAGGATAATGTGGCAGGGTGTAACATGATGCTACATGTCTGCCGCATGATGCGCAGTGCTAGACATCACTATAAACTTCCACACTGCAGAGATCATAGCGATATGGCTGAAAAATTGTTCAAGCTACGTTAAAAATCCAAATCACACACACACACACACACACACATACACACGCGCGCGCGTAATTACAAGCAACTATACAAAGATGTAGACGTATGAGAGGTTTATGGATTTTACAGGAGTTCGATGAGCAGTTTGAAGAGCTGATTAAACGTATTATACTGAGGCATTAATCCATACAACTGAAGTGGCAGAAGGCTTTAGTTGTGCAGTCTTTAACTGGTCCATAATAAACTGCACAGTGAAACAGACCCACAGCCTCTCAGCATTGCCCAATATCATCAACTGACATTCTATACTGAAGAAAGAAAGAAAGAAAGAAAGAAAGAAAGAAAGAAAAAGACCAGCGGTCGCGACTCTTGTCTTTTCGGTTTGGCTTCAACGGTTACTTGAGAGACAAAAGTGTTTGATTGAAAAATTGATAGCATGAGTGCGTGAGTGAGTATGTACAGATCCAATAAATTTTGGGTGGGATTGTTGCGAAACAACCTGAATGTTCCCTACAGGAAGTTTTATTTATGGTTAGATGGTTACAATTATTCCCTGAAACGCTTCAATGCAGGAGCTTCTTGGACTTCGTCCCACAGACTCATCGGCTACTTATTAGACCCAGCTGCACCCCATCCACTCCGCACCCCTACATATATCACGAGATTAAACGTGTGAGAACCGAGAAAATCCATTACTCTGCCCGGCCCTAGCGCAAGGCAAACGACGCAACCGCCTTGGGCCCCGCGCTTCTCCGCAATGCAACTTTTTTGCTTGTGGCGCAGCGCTCATCGCTTGCTGCCTTGGGCCCCGCATGCTGCCTTGGGCCCCGCACATCCTAGGGCCGGGCTTGACTCTGTCCAGCACGAACATATCTCGTCTATGGAGAGAAAAGACCGAGAGCTCTCTGTAATGAAGGTATTCCCAATTATAGCACAAGCATGCTTTGAAGGTCAACATATAGGAGTAAGTAAAATCACCTCACTTTTATGAAGAGAATGACGATAGTTGCCGCTCTCCCAACTGACACAATACAGCATTTTTCCAATATCCGGTTCAAAAGAATTCAATCTGGGAATACATATAGCCCGATCAATTCAAATCAGCACCGACATATCTAAATTCTCAAAAACACCTTTAGATTTAGCACAATTTCTACATTCAGTAATGTCGTTAGCAATCGCGAGGTCCGATTTGAATCATTTTGGCGGGTCACCTAGATTTACGGGCGGGCTCCCTGTGAGCACGGCATTTAAAAATAAACTTTTAAACATGTTTTATTTGATACTGAACTTAAAATTTTCTTCCATCTCTTTAAAATTACTTTCTCTCTATAAATATATATTTTTTGTAAATTTCTAATGTGCCTGCCCTGCCAGTAAACATTTCTTTAGACCAATATCCTACAAGTGAAATGCTGTTTCTTACTTCGTGTGTAACGCTGCATATCTACTGAATAACCAAGTTGGAATCAACACATTTTTGGAGGGTTGGTGGTGGGTGGGATACGTTATAAACATTCATATTGAAATCGATGTATATGGTATGGCACCTCAACTGCTCCATCTAACATGACCGAGTGAAGTATGTAACATCAAGTATGGATATTTCCATGAGTGATCAAGTATAAAAAAAAATGATATTTGCACGTGTTAAATTTTCTAAAGATTAGAATAAAAGTTGCTTTTGAAATTGTAGCTTGTTTAATAAATCTATTTCTAAATGTTATTGGTCATTGAATTGTTCAATATTGATTCAACTCACGTCTTGGAGTATTGTGTCACGTTCAAGAATAAATGCAACGTAGCCAGAATTTAATGAAATGCTGCAAATCATTTGTTTTCTTTCTATTGTTGCGTGTCTAGGCTCGTAAAAAAGTAACAAAGACAAGAGTGAAGGCAACAAGCTTTGTAAATTTTAACAAAGTAATTTATTTCCCTAGAAAACAATGTAAAAATATGAAAAAGGACTTACGGTTTGTGAATCTAATCCAGAAATTAATCCTAAAATTTAAAAATATAAGTTCTATCACTAAAAAGTTCTAATTGCATCAAAGTTTGAATCGTGATGAAGTTCCAAGATGGAAGGCAATGACATCTTTTATAACCTGTTTTGGGTTGATGAGTCAACAGTTCCTTGGTGAATCACCAAGAATTAAATTCCGGCTTTAGAATTCCGAATAATTTTCAGTAAATGTCTTTGTCCAAGAATTTTGATGAACACAAGTAAAGTCTCCAGGGAAAATAAATTATTTTATATAAAAACTCAATTCAAACTGGCAACACAAAATAATACCTTTGAGCCCGAAGGTATGAATTACGACTGACTAGAAAAACACTATGATACGTCACTTTAACTCCACTTACAACGCAGAACGGACCATGTGATAGGGTCACGTGATCAATTAGTCCGAGCGACGCAAAAAAGATTATATTCCAACTGTCACGTCCGCCATGGACGAATTCGATTGTACTGAACGAATCTTACAATAAGATTCAATAATAATAAAAAAATTAAAAAGTTGTTTACAATAGAGCTGAAACGGGCCCTGAAATCTATGTCACGAAAAGATACAATGTTTCTACCAACTGCGTATTTATCAGGTTAAAAAGAACTGAACTGAATTTACTGGAAAATGTCAAATCCAGTGAATAAAGCTATCATTACAATAACATGTAATGAAATACAAATAAAATAAAAGAGAATTTAAAACTAACACACAAGCAATTAAATTACATATACGTAACACTATCTAGACTATATATGTGCTATGTATCAGTGGATTATTATTGCAAATATACCACTCAAGGCTCGCGTAAGCAATGAATTAGCCAACTCGTATACTAAGTTCAATATTAAATCATAATGGCCCATTGGACATCATCTGAAGAGCATCCATAAAGATGATGCGAAAGCGGTTGAAGGAATGAAGCATGGATATTTTTCTGATCTTCTGTTACATGAACTAATTTCTCTCTGTCTCTCTCTGTCTCTCTCTGTCTGTTTGTCTCTCTCTCCACTGATGGAAGACACATATATAGAATCAAAGGACTGATGGAAGATAGATGCATGTAATGAAAGGAATAATAGAAGATAAGTCCAAAAGTATGAAAGGAGTGATTTTCGCTTGGCACGAAGTAGTCAGAAGTGTGATCTGTTAAGTCTAGTAACTACAAAGATACATGCATACTTCTATACATTGGAAATAAAATATTTTGGGTGATGGAGCGTTTTGTTTCAGAATCAAAAGAAGAAGCAAAATTGTAATTCCAAAATGAAATTTCAAATATGCTGTGATTTTCTAGCCATAAATAAAATCACTAAATAATTAGTGGAATATATTATAATTGCGTGAATAAGGTACTATTGATTTTTTCACATAAAGCAATGTTTAAATTTAAGTGAGAAAACTTTCAGCAGATTTTAATAGGAAAGTCGAAAGTCAGATATATATGAACGGTGGAGTAATTATGACAAAATGTTTGAAAAGGCATCAGTTTCAACATGCTATTCATAAGGCATCAGTTTCTACATGCTATTCATAAGGCATCAGGTTCTACATGCTATTCATAAGGCATTAGTTCTACAAGCTATTCATAAGGCATCAGTTTCTACATGCTATTCATAAGGCATCAGTTTCTACATGCTATTCATAAGGCATCAGTTTCTACACGCTATTCATAAGGCATCAGTTTCTACATGCTATTCATAAGGCATCAGTTTCTACATGCTATTCATAAGGCATCAGTTTCTACATACTATTCATAAGGCATCAGTTTCTACATGCTATTCATTGATTTTACAAATCCTGAAAAATGTCCAATGGCTTAATTTTTGCTGGAATTAAAAATATAAAATTTTGCAAATGAGCTTTTCTCTAAGAGTGCAGATATTTCAGATACTTTTCTGCTCTATTTTTCATAAAAGAAACCTGAAAGAATATCATTATCGCTGACGTCATTGCGCCCTCCATTTTGCAGTTAATGATGCATTTAGTGACCGCTATTTTTGTTTTATTACTTCATTACTTTGACCCTCAGAGTCCATTTTGTCTTTTTGTCTACTTATTTTTTCTCTTCTGCTTTAGATTGTGGACAAAGTCATGCTTTAATAATCTCTTGCCTAATATACATTAAGTTGAACATTTTTCCTTGTTCTATATCATTTTTCACCCACCGATATTTAATCGTTATCGTATCATACTACAATGTCCCTGATTTCATTTTTGTTAAAAGGACGAACTATTTCTGACTGTCAGAGGGTCAAATACTCTCACATTATATTTCACATTTCAGATGGGGGTTGTGATTTATTCAGGTACTCAAATGCGAATATGGTAACTTATTAAATTGGAAACAAGCATTAACACCGGCCTCAAAAATAGATTTAAAAATTTTCGATTTCTAGTTGCAACTTTGCTTGATAATCACCGATTTCAACTGTCAGATAATCATTTGGTGTAACATTTAATGAAGGATTACCGATGGCAGCATCGAATTAGGCAATAGATGGGGAAAATACCAACTGCATTTGAGTAGTACATAGACGCCTAACCTATAATTTCTCTAACTGATTTGGTCAAAGAGCATGTCAGTTTTCCCTCAGTTAATCTCTCTCTGGTGAACTGACAGACAAACCGAGCAACGGAGAGACAAAAAAAAAAAAAAACAAACAAAAACTAAAAGGAGGATAAACATCTATGTTCGGTAAGCAGCAGGAAGGGTGAACCCTACAACTTTTTGCCTGAACCGTTAAGTAAAAATAAATAACAAAAAATAAGGGTCAAAACGAAAAACCGAGCCTTCTAACTATATTATTACCTTTTAGTTTGAAAAACGAATAATAAATCTTTTGGGTTAGCTCATTTTTGTTACTTCATTTTTGACTTTTGTTATAGTGCGTTTAGTTTACTTACCGGGTTACTCAATTTTTGTCATTCACCCTTCCTGCTGCTATGAATTTATCCACTATTGCATGTATATACATGAAGTGAGTCATACATACATGTACTGAGATAGGTATGCGTACCGATTTTTCAAGGACATGTGTGGTAGTTCAAACAATAGCTGTGTTTATCGCCGGGAGGTGTGTCTATGCAAATTTACCCCCTAAAATAATCAGTAGTATGCCTTGAGCTCTCTGCCCCATGGAAGAACCCCCAAATAAACATCCAGAAAGGGTGTTAGCCAAAAGAAACAGAACATGGGCGTGCCGCATAATACGTCATAAGAGAGACGACAATGTAAGGACCCCATGAAAGTCACACAGGCTATCGAGGGGCCCCATTGAAGGGTAACCGCTAGGATCTACTGATTATTTTTGATAAATTAAAATACAGACAAACATGCATACATACAGACATACATAGAAAGGGGAAATAATTCTCTAGCAGAGGAGCAGAGTTAATCACAGATTAACCAAAGATTTTATCCAGACCTATACGATATCTGGATCTTGGGTCATGAAGATTTATTGTTATAAATCCGAACGGAGCAGATTGTGCTTTTGAAAAGAAGCTTTTTAAACTTAATCATGTCCATGTCCCCTGAACACCAAGTATAATAAATATTCTGTAGAGTATAATTATCTACTCCATTAAACACAACCAAAATATTGCAGTTATCTCTGATCACTTTAGGTATCTGTGTATATCGTTGTGTAACATAAATCACGTCAGTATTTTTGTGACGACCTCGAGAAAATATTCTAGCTGGATTTGTTTGTCTGTCCAACATAACGTCATCGTACACCACTAAATTATTAATAAATCCATCTAGGTCATCTACAGATGGAGCCTCATCAATATCGGTAATAAAGTCAACAACATCATCACCATCTTCATTCAGCAATTTTGCATTTTCATTAAAATCTTTAAGTACTTTGTAACAGTGTTGATCATCTACGGATGGTGCTACTAAATACAATTTACTCCATTTTAACCATCGCATTATTAAATTTAATAATAGTTGTGTTTTACCCGATCCAGATGGACCTATTATAATCATTCTTATCGAATTTGGTAATGCTGGATGATGCTTCACTGGCTCCTGTTTTCGTGTCGCCGAAAAGTCAATTATATCCATATAATTAATAATATGAGTCTATATTGTGTTCGATGTAGATTATCTACACCCACTACTGGACTGACAACAATAATAACAAAAAATAAACGACGTGCATTAACAGGTAAATGTGTAAAATGCGGCACGAAAAAATATAAATTTATCTCCATGTCTGATTCAGGGACAAAGACAGGTGGAGATATAACCGCTTTATTAGGAAAATTACCAGGAACTCCGTGGGCTAAATATGCCGGTGAGAAACACTTACCAGGATATAATTATTGTGGTCCTGGAACCCGACTTGACATCCGACTTGATGATCAAGATCAACCAAGACCAGGAGAGTATCCAGTAAATAAGATTGATCAAGCGTGTCATGTTCATGATGTTGCGTATAAAAGTAAAGATTTACAACAAAGGCATCTCGCAGATGTAAAATTGATTCATGCATTAAATTCTATACCTAATAAATCTGTCAGAGATAAATTAGCTACTTTTCTAGTAAAATCTGCCATGAAAGGTAAAATAATGCTAGGGGCTGGTAATTAATTATATAAATATTATAATGGAATCCATTTATTATAGCCCAAGAGGATATTGGAGAGGTAAATCAGCTATTACTAAATTATCTGAAGCAGCAAAAGTTTCACGTTCTGTTGCTGCAGCGTGGTTAGCACGACAGGCAATATGGCAAATTTATCTACCACCACCTAAAAATATTCAATATGCACATTTTGATGTCAGCGTCCCTAATGAGGTTCATCAAGCAGATATTTTATTTTTACCACACGATACCATTAAAATTGGTAAACGTCAGTCACGCACATACAAATACGCATTAACTGTCGTTGACGTTGCAAGTAGATATAAAGAAGCTGAACCATTATCAACAAAGACAGCGTCTGAAGTTTCATCTGCGTTTGAACGAATTTATCAGCGAGGACCTTTGCGATGGCCACAGTTATTACAGGTTGATCCTGGCAAAGAATTTCTTGGAATAGTATTATCGTTAATGAAGAAACATAACGTTAAAATTAGACGAGGACATACTGAAATTCATCGTGATCAGGCAATTGTTGAACGATTTAATCGAACACTTGCCGAGCGGTTATTTGGATACCAATATGCAAAAGAAATATCTACTACTTTAAATCCGGTGAGAGATCTCGTGAATGGGTTGCAAGGTTACCAAGTGTGATAGCTGCATTAAATAATGAAATTACTCGTTCAACTTCCATGAAACCTTCTATTGCGATCACAAAAAAATATATACCCCGTAGTAATGACAGACAACAACCTCAACCAGTATTAGGTAATGCAACTGTAAGATATTTATACGAACCTGGTGAACTTGAAGGTGGTAAAAAAAGAACAACCGATCCTATCTGGAGCGTGACTACACATACAATTTCTAGTGTGGTTAGATCCACTGGTAGACCTCCAATTTACAGATTAGATTCTACCGCACCTCAACGTGGATTTGTACGTGAACAATTACAGGTAATCCCTGAAGACACACAATTACCACCACATACAATTACATAACCAGAACCAGGGCGTCCAGCGCCCCGACGTCGATTACATTCAAGACAGGTCAGCATCACATTATCACGTGTATGACCAAGATCACTATTAATTCTGTCTACGGTAAATTGTCTTGGATTATTATTCGAATATTGCCACAACATATTACAGTTACAACTTGCACAATTATTATTCTGTTGTGCTTTTAGTTTTATAATAAATTCAACATCAATATCAAAGTCACGCTTATTTTTTTTATCGCACTGCTTATAACCAGATAGTTTTTTTCTTATTACGTCATTGCTAACAGTCTGATCATTATTTTCTGTAAAATTCATAATAACCCTATGTAGTTGAGATATTCTTCTGACTCTAGAAACTGCGAGATAGACTAAATTCGACCATTCGATCCGATCATCTATAATCCAGATATTTGTATCAGAAATAGTTAACCCTTGTGAAGAGTGAATAGTTATAGCGTATCCTAACGTCCACGGTGATTTATTCATATTCAGCGCATTCTCAACGACATTAATATCTACTAAAACAATATCATTCAAGACAAGATTCTGTACTCGGACACTTTCAGTGTCTCCACCAGGAATTTCAACATCAATATTCTGTTGTCGAGTATCTGCTGGGCGATAACACAAGGGTACAGGTAGATCTGAAAACTTTTCTTTATGTAACAGAAATAATTTCTCCTGTAGTTCATCACGAACTATCTTTCTACTCGCGACTATTAAATCAGCGGGATTCCATAAAGTCCAAAATTCATTCATAGAAGTCTCTGGAATTACTCCTCGCATTATTTCACATTGTACTCTGTCTGGTTGTAGTCTGATTAATCTTTTAAATTCCTTCAGAGGTTCATCAATAGCTCTATGGTCATCATTTATTTCTTCATAATAATCTACGTTATTCTTCAGCCATTCATGTGGAGACTGTCCAATAAAAGGTGGTGGTTGACCATGATCACCACACATTATTATAGCAGTATTCTTCGTCAATAGCCATTCAAGAAATGTTTTTAATATTTCTAACGACACCGTGCATATCTCGTCCCATATAATATATTTAGGTATATATTTCTCACCCATTCGCTCAGGAGTCCATGTGTCTCCACACCATCTAAAGAAACTATGATAAGTACACGATTTTACTCCTCGCTCTTTTATTTCTCTGGCGAGTTTATGTGTCGGTGTCAAAACAATTATATCCGAATTATTATTCATGAATAATTTAATCACACGAGTTGTTTTACCTGAACCACCGCATCCGTTAAGATAAACAGTTTTATATCTAGCCACAGGATCATATACAGATGGTGCTGATGAATTTGATACCTGATTATTATTTTTGTGATATATTTCCTTAATTTCAACGTCGGCAGATTCAGAATAACTAAGTATATTTTCTTGTTTTATTCTCCATGACCCCCATTCACCATTACCAAGTAGCGGTTTTAATAAATCCGTATATTTTTATTTATATAAAACGAATCCGTGGCGACTCTGACAGCATCACGAGAAAATCTATTTATCATAGACAGTATATTTATAGAAACATATGCCAACATAGATGATCTTAAATGAGTAAATTGTGGTGAGTCACCATCAAGATAACTCACAATTGTACCTAGTTTGGTTCCGTCTGATAAATAAGCATTACTCCGATTTATAAATATGTTTTTTCTGTTGTATCAGCAATTATAAAATCGAGTTCAGCATCGTCCATAATTAATCTTGTACAATGTCTTTTATGATCATAGGCTCCTCCTTGAGTAAATTTACCAATTATCTTTCTACCAAGATCTTTTGCAAATTTTTCATCATACTCATCTCTGCATTTACGTATATTATTAGTAATTTTAATAATGTCATCTTCATTAAGATTAGGGAATTCTTTCCTGACATCATCAATATTAAATCTATTTGGTTCTGGTAACCAAATTTGTTTCTGTGGACTATATGATATAATGGCCTCACTCACCTGTAAAGATATTAAAATTCCAACATCAAGCATATATCGCAATAGTACTATTGGAACCCAACATCGCTCTGAAAAATGTCTTCCAAACCAAGTATAAGTAATCGGATGGAGATTTTCTGCAAATTCGAATGATTCTACATGAGCAAATCCGGTTAAATCAAAATCTGGTAAATGTCCGTTTATCGCAATCCTGGTCATCTCGTGTGATGGATGTCCGAATCTCTTAAAGTATTTAGAACATTCTCCGTATCCAAGAAAACTTCCAGGATAACATGCTACCATATCGACGGATATAACGTCACTATAGTTGTATTTAGTATTCCATAATCCTCCGTGTCCATATTCTACGCAACTTTTATGAATATCTTCAAGAAATTCCGATCGTGTTGGTTTCCATAAATTTTTCTCCTGAGCGAAATGAGCCGCTACGGATGGAACTGTAAAACAATTATTTAATAATTGTCTAACTTTGACATCGTCTGAAGTATATTTCAGCGCAAGATTTTCCATTTCTACATTAAGAGATTCTATACGGTAAATGTCACCATTAGGCCGTACAAACTGATCGTAATTATCATATTCCGAACTCTGAAATAACCAAACAGACACAGGGTCACTTTTACTGATATTTTTGATAAAATCAAATATATGACCATCATAAAATTTAACTTTTCTATCTCGTGGAAATATTGTTACTGCTGAGGTCCATGCGTGCGAATTATGATCAATAATATCTATTGGAGCTCCATTTTTTGTGTATTTTGGTTTATATAAAATCTCTCCCGTCAGCGTTTTTACCGTTATTGGAAATCTTAATTTCTTTTCTAGTTCAGCGACATCTTTGATAGACGCTCCGGTATCTTTAACTGATTCTGCCCAAGTATTTATTTTTTTACGTCGTAAATCTGTTAAACCATTACCACGTATCGCGTTTGTAAAATGTTCTGTAACTCGTTCAGCTACACAGTTTATTCTTGAATCTGACAGTTTCATAGGTTTTAGATCCCCGACGTCAGGTTTATTATTCAGCGGATATATTGCATATACGACTGCAGTAACTGGGTAGCTCCGTTCATAATATACCTTATCAATACCAGTCAGTATTCCGGGTTTAGATTTATTATTTAAGAGAACAATATTATTTCCTGATTGTATGTGTACTGGATCGCGCTTGTCACGAATAATCCAAATATCTTCTTTTGTATTTACAATAAATTTTATTAAAATAAAATATTTTTGATCATCAAGGTAATTAATAATTATTTTTCCTCGTTTGTCATTCATCATATTAGTAACATTTCCGACTCTGAATGTTGACCATGCATGAACTGCGCCATCGTCACGAAATTCATTTTTTGCTTCACGAATACGATCGGTTACACCCTCATCCGTTAATGCCAGATCTTGCATCAAAGTACTATATTTATATTCTGATAGTCTGTCAAGATCAAATCTAGCATGGGAAGGTTCAATTGCCGATAATTCCTCCATATAATTAAGACAAGTATTTAAATTAAAATTTTAGTATATATATAATGATTGAAACAAAGAACAAATGTGCTTGGCTCAGAATTGGATATACTTCTCTTTGTAATAAACCGTGCGTGAATGAATACTGCGGAAATCATGCACAGAGTATCAAAAATGGAAGTACAGGACCAATACCGTGTATTCAATGTGGTGTTGGAGTCAGAGGAAAAACTCAATTGTGTCTAAAATGTGGCGGAAAAAAATATAGAGAATTAAAACGATATTATAACAAAAAAAATAATACATCGCCAGGTAAATCTCCTATACAAACCGTAGAAGATTATCTAGTCAGATTTCAAAATAATGATTTAGACAAATAATATTATTATATAAAATGACTCAGACAAATCAGACTTATGATGAAATGATCGACAATGATATTATAAGAGAATTAAGAAAAAAAGCATTTCGTAATAAATATGAATTTGTGAAACATCCAGTATATACAAATTATGAAGCATCACGAGATGGTGTAATCAGACACTGCAAATTAAAGAAACCGGTTGGTTGGCTTGATAAATTTGGTTATTTTAGATTTAATGTTGCTAGAGAAAAAAGATACTTATCAAGTAGATTCATATTCGAATGTTTTCGTGGAGTAGTTGAAAATGGACTTGTAGTTGATCACATTGATCGAGACCCCAAAAATAATCGGTTATCTAACCTGCAAGCTATTACACCTAGTCAGAATGCTGCACGCGGAAATACTGGAAAATGTAAAAAGTTTGCAAGAAGATCTATTAAATCCATAAATATACAGACAGGCCAAGAAATAACTTTCCCCTCAATTAATGCGGCTGCAAAATATTTTGGCATACATTCACAATCAGTACAATTTGTCGCAAATAAAATATACAAATCTGCATTTTCGAAAACATATAATCAGCGGATAATATTTGAATATATCTAACTCTGTCTTACTAATAAATAAATTGTATATAGTTCGACTCTATATTTTACCATGGATACCTTCACCGTCGCTGCTCTCAGTGTCACTTTCACTTTTGACAGAATCAAATAACATAATTTTTCTTAATTGCATTACACGATTATCTACAATCTTCTTTTTCTCGTATTCACGAGATAGTTCGGATCTGATATTTTCGATCGAACGTGCAAGAGGCGCAAATAGTTTTACCTGCTTTTCATTTACCATCGCCAAGGATTCTAACATAGACTGATAAATTGATTTTACAAATTTATAATTGGATGGTAATGTGTATTTATTGTCAATTTTTCTTTGTTTTAATATTTCATAATCGCATAATATTTTTTCAGGATCGAGATTATCAGATATATTTATTCCGTTATGTTTTAATTTTTTAATAGCAGAAATAATATCATTTATATTTTCTTGGTTCATTATATAATAATTATTTCTTTAAAATAAATAATATCAGTCTTTGAATAATTATTTAAAAAATGTAGTCCCATAAGCCCATCAGATAAAGAAATCTGTAACTATTTCATGAATCAGAGGACCTATTTACCCATCAGATTAAGAAAAATCAGTAAAAAAAAATATATTATTTCAGAATCAGATTATTTTTTCCCTTATTATATTAGGAAATATTTAATCAGACGTTCTAAGAGCGTATATACAAATTAATATTAAGAGACTCTTGTCTTAGATCCAAAATGTTTCCTGCCTGGTCAGTGAGTTTGAAATTTATTCTTGTCAGAAATGGATTATGAACTCGCAGGTACACGGGGTTAATTGGTTCAGACACAATTAACCAACCGGGTGGGTCTTTAGGGCTAAATGAATATAGTATATACCCCTGTTCCGCAGTGCCACTGCGGTGATTAGATTTTGAAAGATCTACTTGATAACTATCACCAATTACGTCACATACCAGATTGACTGCAATTGTTGTTGTTATATTTACAATGCCTGGCGATATATGACGTCCGGCACCAAAAGGATTGTTATTATGTTTTAGTATAACTGGTGGTGGGGCTATTTTTTTCCATGATTCACATATTCTTTTAAAGTGTTCTTCAATAAGATCATTTAATGATTTCTTCATTTCAGCGTTATTTAAATCTGGTATAACAAATGTTTGTAAATTTTTTTCTGTTATTTTATAATGATCAAGAAATACTTGTTTAGATTCTGGATTTGTGTAACGATTTCCATCGAGTTTAGTCGCGGTGTTTATAATACTTCGATTGACGATGTATAAATCGAACAAGATACCATTTAAATGTTTTATTGACTCGATTATTTGCTGCTTTACACTTTCATTATAATGTTGTGATAATGAAATAAGTAAATTTCTTAAATCATTAAACGTTTTATCGTATTCAGGTTTAAGAGTATCTAAAAAATGTTTAATAAATCTTACATCAACAGTATAGTAACTAATCTTCGTCCTGGTGTCTATGTTAACAATAAATAATGCTTTATTCAACTTGGGGATTCTTTTACCGTCAAAATCAGTAAAGTAATATCTATCTTCGTTTGGAAATCCAAATCTTGTATTACTCCATGGTTGTTTTCCTCGATATTCTGGATCTTTAATGAATTTTTCTTCACCCGTTTTAAATTCTTCTAGTTTTGGTTCTGAAACTCCATTATAAACAGGTGGAACATCAGGCCATCCTAATACTGATCTAATCGAACTTTGATAAATATCTACGGAGTAATCAGGGGAATTTATTTCAATAACCGCAGATAGTGTTGGTTCGTAGACAGTAATTGCTATTTTTGATTCTTTTCCTGTAATAGATTTAATTCTGCGCTGAAACTCGTCATTAATCTGTTCTATTTGATAACTGCCCGTTGGAATAGCAACTACTTGCCAATCAGGAGTTCCATCAGGCTTATTCTTATTAGCGAATATTAATGAATTATTTGGCTGTAGTCCACCAAATGGTTTTGATCTAATATTGGGCCAGCTATAATAAACTCGCAATTGTGCTAATGCTATTTCTTTTGCAGGAATTGCGGTTGGAAAATTGACACTAAACTCAGGATTGGTCGAACTTAACGATATCATAGTAGTTTTTGACGGAGTTGTATTAGTAACGATCTGCTGAAGTAACTCCCTGTCTGTCATTATTATTATTGTTGTTATTTAATTCGTTAAAATCATTAGCGATCACCTTAAAAGCGTCATCATAAGTTTTCATCATCATCGCGAATTCAGTATCAGATATTTCACCATCACTAACACACGAAGAAATATACAAGGATAATTTAGAACATGCCTCTGCTACTGTATGTAATTTAATCATATAATCGTGCAATTTAGCATTTGTACAAGTATGTATCTTTTTGGTTATAATACCGAGAACTCCAGCAATAGTCGTTGATGCTGAAACGATAATGGTTATAATAGTAGGTGCTGTCATCGTCAATGTTGATAATAATAATCCTGTTCCAGTAATAACAGCAGAAACCGAGTAAACAACTACATCAACAACAACTATACGTCTTTTGTATTTTTTTATTTTCTTGTTATAATAGTCGATAAAATTATTTAGTTTAGTGAGACGCTCACATACTTGATTGCATCTGTAACGTTGAACGTCAATGCGAGACTGAGGTTGATCCATTATTATTATATTAAGTGATTAATTGCGGTGTTTCAGCCACAAATTCCATATGCCACCAATAAGGCTCTGAGGTTATTGTTTGATCATATATTCTCAGTATAAATATTTCTTCAACATCTTTTCTTAACAATATAGATACAACTCCAGAGAGAGAATCAGTTGAATGACGCAATATATATCTGTTAATTATAGCAAATCTTTCATCACTAAATACGGACAGCCTGTAAATACCAGTAACTTCTGCGGTATATTTGATAGTGTTATTTTGTGGTGTCCATGTTGATGTCCTGATGCTACTGTGTATACGATATTTTTAATTTGTCCGTGTGGAATTTTAATCAGATTAGTTTTTTGAACAATATTAGGTATTCCACTGGCAATATCATTGAGTTTCGTGTTAATGTCGGCTAGTTTTATTTCAACGGTTGGTTGTTCCCCAAAAAATTCTTTAATGGGTTTGTTTACATTTCTACGAAAATTTAAGAACGTTTCTACATGTTTGGAAAAAGTAGCACTAAGTGTAGTCATTTCATCACCGATTATTTTTAACGAAGTTGAAATAGGAATGTTGCTATCGTCTACATATTTCTTCGTTGTAGCATCAAAATCATATTCTGGTGTTCTAAGATTATTAATGCCATTATTATTCATGTTGAGAAATGCACGCATTGTGCCACCGTTGACCAATACGTACTTAGATTCTTGATCGTCGACATATTTCTTTGTTGCGGCGTCTGTATCTGCGGTTGGGTTTCCAAGATCTATAATTTTATTTTGATTCATGATAATGCTACCTGTAAATGAATCACCAACTTTCTTAATATAATCGCTGACTGACGTACCGGAATCTTGTATTTTACCCTGATCAGTAAAAGTAACTATATTATTAACAACCGCGGTGGGAACTCGTATAAGTACATCTGGTAGTTGTATATTACTAGTTTTTAATCGTCCTTCTTTATCCTGAAAAAGAACTACTTCATTTTCATCCACACTGGTTATATTTAATAAATCATCAATTTCATTTCTGAGTTGATCGAGAGTTGCGTATTTAGATAAATCACCCTGATGACCTTTACGGGAAGATCTTCCATAAATATCTACCATTATATTTACTAATGTCTGTTTAAATATGACGTCGTAGTATATTCATGTACAACTTTGTGGGGTGGTTTTGTTGATTTTGATATAGCATCAAGTACGTTAAGTACTTCTCGACCACATATTGGTGGATCAGTTAATTTTTGTGTTGGTAACGTTGAATACCATATTGGAATACTTTGATAGCCGCTAATATACTTTAAGAATTCTTTTGGTGGAGCTAATCCATATGAATCAAAATAAATAATTCCACGTGGATCAATTGCATAAGCGACCCAATGCGTGCCTGGACCAGAATTTTCATCGAGATTAATAATACCGGTTTCAATATTGTTTGGTTGTTTTGGTAATTGATCACGCATAAAAATTCCCCTAAAATTTTTTATTTTTAATTTTTTAGCAGCATCTAGTAAATCAAAATTGGACATAGGAGATATCAGTAAACTGTCCCTGGTAATCTTAGGCCTTTTCCGTACCAGTGTGGGGTCCCTGGTAATCTTAGACCCCTTCCCTTTTTTTTGATTCCCTGTCCAGTTGCTTTCTTTAATGCCATTCCAGCAGCAGTTCCAACAGCACCTAATGCAGCTGCTTTTGCAACAGCTGGGGCTGCAGCGGCAATTAATGCTGGTATAGCAGCAAGAAGTGGAAATATACCACCCGTCTTAATTATATCTTTAATGGCACCCGCAGAAAGATTAAGTTTTATACCTTTATTTGATTTTTTTGCTTCATTGAAATGCCCGAGCTGACGTTCTGTAAGAGATAATTTATTTGAGCCGCTCATCTGATCTTTCTTTAGCAATATTTTTAATCCACAATTATTTTTTGATGCTGATTGTATCTTTTTAATCTGACCAGGAGTCAGACTAACACTAACATTATTATACGACATTATAATATTCATAAATAATCTAATTACATGTTTTCTACTGGAGCATCAACGACTCTCATTCGTCCACCAGCACCTTCAAGTAACATCGATTTATCGCTGAGTATGACAGCAATTGCTCTGTAATTGGCAATAGTTCCAATATCTCTATTAACATGAGCTCGAAAATGTATATCGACTACAGATTGTCTGGTTAAATCTAAATGTTCGAGCGAAAAATAATAAATTGGGTATAATGTTGTAAAATCCAATTGTGATATTTGTAAACCAGTATCAACATTTTGATCACGTCCCATGAACGTCATTAGACGGTGATATACACGTGCTACATGATTTTGATCGAAATTCAGTAAAATATCCTCGGATGGTTCTTGATGTCCATTTATTCTTAAGGAAACTTCGGAAACACCAAGATTATCAAATATCATAATACTACGTGTTTGATCATCCACCCGTGCAGCATCTTGAAATGCAATAAATATATGTCGTGGTGCAGAAACACCTTGTTGTGATGCTATTTGCCACGTAAATAAACCATTAATATTACTCTGGATAGCATCTGTGGTCATTGTTAACCACGATAATGCTGATTTACCACCTTGATTCATAAAAGAGAGTAGACGATCTTCTTCAGTTATTGATGGAGTCATCACCGGCATCCACAATGAAAGTTTTGTAAGAATTACTTTGCCAGGATCACCAGCGAGTCTCCATAATGCATCGTTGTCGGTTGCTTTTCGTACAAGTACAACTGTATGCTTAGATCCGAAAATGACTTTTCTGACATTTCTAGAAAATCCAAATATATGTGATAGTGGAATCACACATGAAAATGCTCTTCTTCCACCACGCAACATTGCTCGACGTGATCTAAATCCTAAGTTGAAATCTGGATCTACATTAATAATCATACTTTGTACATCCGCATTGGCGTTTCTAGCAAAATTTCTTGGTTGTCCTATTTCATATTGTCGATACTCTGGAGAATCAGTTGTATCCTTTGCAAACATCATTGATGGACCAGCTGATCTTGAATAATCATCACTATATCTTGCAAGACCAAGTATTGTTGTTGCAACGTCGACGTCCTTCTGAATAGATTCAATATTTTTTCCGTCAATCATGTACGTTGCACTGTCAAATAATGCCATAATACCATTATTAACAAAACCGACATTAACATCGTCTCCATATGCTACTGGTGCTGCAGGATTAGCAATATTTAAAATTTCACCTTCGACTTCAATAAATGCTTCAGCGGGTAAGAAATATCTACTTGTATCCTGAACCTGTAGTTCGATTCGTCCACGCTGATCTGGAATTCGTGCGTCGTAAGAATAATACTGATAATCACGCACAGACTCATCTTTAAGTACTGGTGCGTCCATGTCAAATGCGGGATCAGATATACGTTTGAACATCTTTATTATATTTATTATCGTCTAAAACGAAGATTACTTCGGGAAGTGAGACCACTTCCTGCTATCAGACTAGCAGTTATATTTTTTTCTTTTTCTGATAAAGGCACATCAGCCAACTCTGCTAGTTTTTGATTAGCAACTTGATTTATTATTTTACTGACATTTGCAGGCATTACTTCTGTACTAGGTAATTTTACTGGTTGAGGTCGGACAGCAGGTCTGCGTATTAATTGTGTTAATCTATCTTTAATCGCTGAAAACGCTTTACCAGCGAGATTACCCATAGCACCAATACCTTTTTCACGAACAACATCAATAGCTTTCATTCCCAGTTGCTTTGCGATCGGTATTGCTTTTGGGGCTATCCTTCTAAATAGACCCTGAACAACATCACCTAGTCCATTTCCGTATGTCGTTTTATATACTGGTAATCGTGAATTTATTACCCTGACCATAGTTGGTCCACGTTGAGTACTATGTACTATCATTTTATTATAGTAATTGTATTTAATTACATACTCAGTCGCTGTAGTAGTCATCGGCAATTTCATTAATAAGAGACTGATAAACATCAACGTCCATGATACCGCCTGTAAATAATCGTCTACAGATATCGGCCGCTTCATTAATTATTTCTAGGGAATTATTACCAGCTCGTTTTCCTCCAATGAGGATTTCTAATCGATCAACATCAGCAAGAACATTATTGGGACAAGTAATAAGACCACTTCCTAAACCACTTCCAATTACGCCGGGAGCGTCTTGAAATTCTTCTTCTTCCTCTTCACTTGGTTTCGGTGATGTTGTTTTCTTTGGTGTAGGAGATAGAATTGGTATTTGTGATTTTGGTGCTGTTTGTTTTGAAGGTTTTTTACTTTGTTTTTTCTCATTTTCTAATTTGATTAATTTATTAATTCTACTAACATAATCCTGATATACTTGATCATTCTCTTTAATTCGTTCAACATTCATAAATATGCGATATAAATATTTTTGCCACTGTTCACGGGTTTTAATATCTTTAGCGTATTCAGGTTTCATTAATTTATCTCTTCGACTAAAACCACCAAAAGCAAAACTAACTAGTTGATCTAGATGGGAAAAGCCAATAATGTAATTAATGACTTTTTCATCAAATTTATTTATCAGTTCAGCATTACTTATTACATGACTCTTTTGTTGGGGGGCTGGTGCTTCAGCACCTCCAGGCTGATCTTCATCTTCAGGTATTTCCGGGACTGACATCGCAGCAGTTATTTCGGCTGGAAGTCCACGTAAAATTCTTTTTGTCTGTTTTGTTCTTTCTGCTATTTTTCCAGTTGCTTCAGCAGTTTTTTCTAACACAGGAAGAAGAGGTTTAGTTGTCTCTGTAATAGGTTTAAATAATTGTTTTGTATCCTCTTCAAATTCAACATGAGATTCCTGACGTTCTTGTAATTGTTGCTTGACAGCATCACGAACAGGTAAATATTTCTCTAATTGCTTCTAGTCGTTCTCTTGCTAATCTAGCTGAGTGTGGTTCTCCAATATTCATTATTAAATAATATTTATAATAGATATTTAATTGAATTTGAAATCACCAAAAATACTTAATAAAGCGCGATAACACTGCTCCTCCTCTGCTAGAGAATTATTTCCCCTTTCTATGTATGTCTGTATGTATGCATGTTTGTCTGTATTTTAATTTATCAAAAATAATCAGTAGATCCTAGCGGTTACCCTTCAATGGGGCCCCTCGATAGCCTGTGTGACTTTCATGGGGTCCTTACATTGTCGTCTCTCTTATGACGTATTATGCGGCACGCCCATGTTCTGTTTCTTTTGGCTAACACCCTTTCTGGATGTTTATTTGGGGTTCTTCCATGGGGCAGAGAGCTCAAGGCATGCTACTGATTATTTTAGGGGGGTATTGCATAGACACACCTCCCGGCGAATTTCTAATCGACGAAAGCGAAATATTAGCAATTCAGAAGGCTGTCTAGGCATTGCGATTTCGATAAAACCCCCACGAAACCCCGGGGTAGAATTCCAAAATAGAATCCGACCACGAGATACGTGGTGGTTTATCGAAATCTCAGGGGATGCCTCCCCCCCTACTTATTAAAAGATATGGGCGACCCGGGGACCCGAACCCATCTCGGCGAGATCTGGGGTCGAACCGCAAACATCAGTATTAAAGTTTCCAACAACTTTAACATTGAGCTAACGAACTCGACTACGGATATACGTTTTAGAAATTATTATATGTGATTATTGTGCAATAGCATTTGATATCTGATTTTACAAATAAATAAATATTTATAATTTTATTAAGATATTTTGCCATTATATGTATGAACCGATTAAAATGTATTATATTTAAAATTAAAGCACGGAAATAAACTGCACACAAATACCTATCTTCGCTGACGATAAACACAGCTATTGTTTGAACTACCACACATGTCGTTGAAAAATCGGTACGCATACCTATCTCAGTACATGTATGTATGACTCACTTCATGTATATACATGCAATAGTTGATCTGGATACATTCATAGCAGCAGGAAGGGTGAATGACAAAAACTGAGTAACCCGGTAAGTAAACTAAACGCACTATAACAAAAGTCAAAAATAAAATAACAAAGGTGAGCTAACCCAAACGATTTATTATTCGTTTTTTAAACCGTACGGTAATAATATAGTTAGAAGGCTCGGTTTATCGTTATTGACCTTATGTTTGTTATTTTATTTTTACTTAACGGTTCAGGCAAAAAGTTGTAGGGTTCACCCTTCCTGCTGCTTCCCAGCTTATCCTTGTAAGGACATGTACATCAATATCAGTAAATGACATAATCATTGTTTATCAGATGCAAGCGTCAACATTCCTTCTCATAGGTAAGTTGCAGTTTATGTTTATTATAATACGTATTTTCTACCATGCCTAAGTTAGGCAAATACCGCGATAATATAGAGTTGTTACCCCATGGTATATTAATCTGGGTCAACCGACATTTTCTGTTTCTTTTATGTTTAGGTGCTTCGGTTGACAAAGATTATTACAGGAATAGAAAGAGGGAAAGCCATACAAACTGTTTAAATAATAAGTATGCAGCAATAGCAAAACGATTTTAGTATTTAGTAAATAGCAACGTACTGTGATAATACAGCGTTCCAGAGTACTAATTATTCAGAATAGTTTAACGATTAATGTAAATGTTAATAAGACATAATTTGCAATGACTCACTCTCAGACTTTTCATCTTGATATAGATATTGACATTTATGTAGTATGTAAAAACCAGCAACAGTACTGAGGGGAGTTGTTTTTTGGGTCATGATATTGAGTACTCTAAAAATATAGTATTCACCCCAACCCACTCTGCCTTCCACCTACCAGCAGTTTGTATCTTGGTAAGATTAAAAGCATCAAGGGTATACAAAATACACAAAAGTTACTAATTTCATTCATCAATTTATGATTTCTAACCAGGTTATCAGCAGTAGGTGTAAGACACTGTCATCTTATTCATGTTTCTGGCCAGTTTCTTAAGTAACACGGTCAACATATTTGTGTGGGTGAGTATCTTTTTCAGGCAACAGATGTGATGTAGTTTGCTGTCTTTGATAGGTTCTGAATAATGGTAAAAGGTGATGGAACTTAAGGGTTTTGTGAAGGCAGATTAAATAGTAGGTATAAAAAAGCATAAGGTTGGTTTTCTGCCTGCCAAACTGTCAACAATCAGTATCTGAAACTCAGATGAGTCTTTAAAATTCACTATTTGGAATTCTCTAAACCATGTCAAGGCTGATCAGATTTTGTTTTCATCCACTTGTCCAGAGGAAGTGGCTTCAGATAATTCCAATGTCCCACTTTACTTTTCACTTGTCCCAAAATTGTAATCACTTGCCAAGGTATGATGAGATGTATGTGCTTTTAATCCATAGAAATAACAAGCCAAGTAATGTACAACATTACTATTTTGAAAAATATTTAATATTTTCAAAAATATTGGTTGATACTGCATGTTGAGCTACTTTAGTTACAATTGTTTTAGTATTTAAAAAATGTTCATGTACATGTCAACGGACCAGCGCTAAGCCAACAGTTGATAGCATGACTGGGTTAACTCCTTAAACTCTGGTCCATTTGCTGAAATGTTCATTGGAATTTGTAGTCTTTTGGTTTAAAACGTTCCTGAATGAAGTCTTGATTAAATTAATTTAACAAAATTCATGTTCACTCTCAGCAGTGGACAGGCTTATAACAAAATTTTTACCAGTTTGTGTAACAGACAGGGATAAAAAAAATGCACAAAACTTTGTCATTTGATTCTCTGATTTATAAGTTCAAACCTGATTGTTGCCAGGGGATCCCAAACACTGTCAGCTTGTTGTCATTTTGAACTGAATGGGAGTTTCTGTAATAGCATGGTTGCCTAATTTGCATGGGTGAATCTGTGTTTTCAAGCAACAGATGAGATGTAGTTTACCATCTTTGATAATCTCAATAATGTCAGTAAATTTTGGAGTGACATCTCTTTGAACACGTGTAAACAAGAGCTCCTCCTTGTTTGTTCAGTTTGTTTTAGAAATGTTAAAACAGACATTGCAAATATTGTATGCAGATGACATAGTTTTTACTGAAATGGACTATTCTAGAAGACAGAAAAGGATACTGAGCAGCCTGTCTGCTTGTTTACACAGAGAGCTTCCGTTTGCTATGACATGCCAATAAGTTGACAGTGTTATGCACCTCTTGTTGACAGTCAGGTTAGAAATTATAAATCTATGAATGAAATGGCTAAGATTTGTGCATGTTTTTTTTCTTTGATGCTGTATGCTTTTAAAATCAGTATGGGGTACAAATGGGAGAGAGTGTGAATACTATAAACACTTAACATGATCTCTTAATGAAATATGACACACTTCCTTACTGATTTCTTTCAAAGCATAACAACCACTTTTGGTTTATCTTTAATTTACTTTCTGTAAAAGGCATGGACGGTATGCTAGTCAACAGATACAAGGATAGATCACATTTTTCTTTATCCTTCTTTCTCTCACTGAACTCACATCACTTGTGTAAGGGTTGACATTAATTATAGGGTTCAGAAAAAAAACCTTTCATCTTTATTCTTTATGTAGTTTACATTTATTGGTGATCATGATGCAATTGCAAAACAATATAAAGATTTAAGAAAGAAGATGCGGGTTTATTACAAGGGTGAATTGTTGTCTGTAAAAGGCCCATACGAGGGTCTCCCCTATACAGCCTAAGCTCTAGCATGATCATGTAATGGAAACTCTCTGGTGAACTATACGAGAAATGACTTGAACTACCAAATTATACCTTAATAACCCTATTTCACCATACTCTTGGTCTCTTCAAGTCCGAAATTTCATGAAATCAAAGAACAAATGTAAAAGTATCATTTTGTGTCAGAATTAGAAGAGAACAAATTTTCATCAGCTACCCACCATTCTTACCTGAGGGATGAAACTTTTATTCCCTAATATGTGTGCCATGTACCAAATTGGGGCTATATCTTTAAGGGAATGGTCACAAAAATTTCAGGATTCTGTCAGATATTTCTTTCTACTATCTTGATGACAAGTTTTGTAAAATAAAGAGAACTGCCAAGAATGAATATTTTAACAAATTAGCTATAAATAAGTCCTCCCATATATAAATATTGACCCAAAAGTCTGGTGGGAGATAGCCAACACATTTTTTAACCTAAATAGGAAATAATATTATTCATTTCTAATAAATAATAGCCAGTATTTTCACTCTAGTATTGGTAAAGCAAACTTAATAAAGTAAAGTAGGGGGGTCCTGATTAGATCCACCATCGATTACTTACAGTAGGCACTGCCATATTATCACAACATTTATCAGAAATCAAACATTTCGCTCCAATCTTCATATTTGCATGAAGAGATAACTGCAGAAGCATGGAAAAGGTCAGACATACTATGAAGGGGTAACTACAGAAGCATAGAAAAGGTCAGATTTACTATGAAGGGATAATTACAGAACATGGAAAAGGTGAGACATTCTAAAAAGGGATAACTACAGAAGCATGGAAGTGGTCAGACATTCTATGAAGGGATAACTAGAGAAGCATGGGAAAGGTCCAACTTTATATGAAAGGATAAATACAGAAGCATGGAAGTGGTCAGACATACTATGAAGGGATAACTACATAAGCATGGCAATGGTCAGACATTCTATAATGGGACAACTATTGAAGCATGGAAACTGTCCGACATTCTATGAAGGGATAACTACGGAAGTATGGAAAAGGTCCGACATTCTATGAAGGGATAACTACAGAAACATGGAAAAGGTCCGAGTTTATATGAAGGGATAACTACAGAAGCATGGAAATGGTCCAACATTCTATGAAGGGATAACTACAGAAGCATGGAAATGGTCCAACATGTATGAAGGGATAACTACAAAAGCATGGAAATGGTCTGACATTTTTCTATGAAGGGATAACTACAGAAGCATGGAAATGGTCAGACATTCTATGAAGGGATAACTACAGAAGCATGGAAATGGTCAGACATTCTATGAAGGGATAACTACAGAAGCATGGAAATGGTCAGACATAGTATGAAGTTTAAAATTTAAACTTAACAGAAAGAAATCATTACACTTCTTTATTTCACCTCCATGAGACCTCTTTTAGAGTATGGAGACATTATCTGGAATAAATGCACCCGGTATGATAAAGATGAAACAGAAACAACACAAGCTGGAACAAGTAGAATTATTTGGACAACAAAATCTACATTATTTGCTAGATTTTTATCAGAGATGAAATGGGAAAGACTTTCAACAAAATAACTTTTTATAATGTATCATGGTATGGCTCCAGAATGCATGCAGGCTTTGATTCAGCTGAGTGTCCAGCAAGCAAGTAATAGACAGCTTTGTGATGGAACAAATGCCCTTTGCGGGGACAAACCTATACCAAAGTTCATTTTTGCCAAAGTCTCTTGGAGAATGGAATCTTCTCTCTTTGGAAATTCGAAACAACCATTCATTATACTCTTTTAAATCTCACCTAAATATGAATCTTGAGAAAATCCCAATCTGTTATTATAAAGGAGAAAGACTAACACAAATTATGCACTCAAGACTTTGACTTTGTTGTTGTTCTTTCCCAACTTGTATCATCTGAATTCAAAGGTCTTTCTAGCAATGTACAGTCTGCTTATCGTCCTTGCCACAGAACTGAAACTACTCTTCTGAAAGTAGTCGGTGACCTCTCTGCTTTGGATAGCGGAAAGATTACAGTCCTCACTCTCCTTGATTTGTCTGCAGCATTTGACACTATAGACCATGATATATTACTTCACCGTCTCCAGCATGTATTTGGCATTCATGATATGGCCTTACAATAGTTCAAGTCCTACTTGGTCAATAGGACACAAATTGTGTCTGCAAATGAAAAACACTCCAGCCCAGTCGATCTATGCTGTGGTATTCCACAGGGGTCTGTTCTTGGACCTGTTCTCTTCATTCTATACACTCAGCCACTCTCAAGTGTCATTGATCATAATCCAGTGTCTCACCATTTGTATGCTGATGACACCCAAATATTCAGATCTAGCCATCCAACTGAAGTTGAAGCTACCATCCAAGGCGTAGAGAGGTGCATTTCCGATGTGAAATCATGGATGACATGTAACGAGCTGCAGATGAATGATGATAAAACTGAAGCCATTCTGATTACAACACAAAGACTTTCTCATTCACATCCTTTACCTCAGACAATAAATATCAGCAACACCAACATTAAATTCACACAGTCAGTACAAAATCTAGCTGTTACTCTTGACAGTTCTCTCTCATTTCACCAACATGTCATGAACATATGCAAGGCTGCATATCTTGAGCTGAGACGCATCAGCTGCATTCGCAAGTATCTTTCAGTTGATGTTACTAAAACACTTGTGTGTTCCTTAGTACTTTCAAGACTGGACTATTGTAACTCAATTCTGTCTGGTTCGTCTCAATATCTACTCCAGAAACTTCAAAAAGTTCAAAACACAGCTGCTCGGATCATCCTTAGAGTACCACGATCAGAGCACGCCTCCCCCTGCTCTGTACCCTACACTGGCTATCCATACGATCCAGAATTAAACACAAAATTTGTTCTCTGTGCTACGTTTCACTCACGGGCTCCAGTCCAACATACCTATCTGACCTCACCCATGTGTACACACCAGCAAGATACTTATGCTTCTCTTCTGACACTTGTATTCTCATTATTCCAACTATGAAAATGAAATCATATGGACTATGCTCTTTTGCATACCAGGGCCCAGCAACGTGGAATGAATAGCCAACTGAACTTAGACACAAAGACACAGTGATCTCGTTCAAGAGTGCTCTTAAAACTCACCTATTTCAACTGCACGAACAGACTTAAAAGACCTAATAATGTATCCTTACCTTAAATGTTTACAGCATGTTTTGTGTTTTCTAATTTTGTGGTGTTTGCTTTTATTTTTGTATTCGTATCATTATATATGTTTTTTAAGTGTTGTCAAATGTTGTAAAGCGCTTAGAGCTTCTAAAAATTAGGCGCTATACAAAGTCCTCATTATTATTTTTATTATTATTATTGTAGTTTATCAGAAAATGATCTGTTCAGAAACTATTTGTCATCTAAAAGTAAATACTATGTTAATGAGAAGAGAGCCTGAAATATGCTTGTTGCTAAATCCTTTGTATCTCTTGTTGAATTTTATATACTTCCACAATGACTTCTGTAAGTAAATACTGTTTAAACCAAGAACATTGTCAGTGGTTACTATTTTAAGATTTATTTCGTTTTTGTCTTATATTTTACAATGTGCAGAGATGAATCATATTACACTGTTTCGTAGTTGTATGGCATGTCATTTCATGAATTAAAATTGAGGATATTTTTAAGATGAAAGTCACTGTAATTAATTTTGTTTTCCTTTTTTTCCCTGCACTTTATCCTTTGAGACAGAAAAATGAAACTTGGTTCCTTTTCATATCTGCCTAGTAACTTAACACCTTTCTCACAGTGATCGTAGACTTCATCCGAGTATGCCTTCGGTGACCACACAATGGTAGGCAGGGGACAAACTTGAACTGAATTTGTTTCTTGAATCTGATAGTTGCAGTCAGCCCCAAATCCAGCATTTTGTATGAGATGGACAGTGCACTGTTGAATTTGCTGTTTTACAGGGGTCAAGCTAGACTTGAATTTTAGGGAAAAGTGACTTCTCGTTTTGGACAGAACAGGGAGAAGTGAGAGCTGAACAGGGAGAAGAGGGAGCAAAGCAGGAAGCGCAATATATATATATATATGTGTGTGTGTGTGTGTGTGTGTGTATTGTTTTCATTCTCTAATTTGAATTATGCCCTCTGTTTCCAAGTATGCATATTTGCATTTAACATTGGTTTTAAGCAATAATTTATTTTCAAGTAGAATCTTTTCTGAGTTCTATCTATATTTTGGTGCATGTTTAAAAACTATCATATTCATATGCAGTGTATTTTGGCAATATGACTTAAAAAGAGAATAACTGAAGTTATACATTGTAATGAATTTTAACTGAGTCTAGATAACAGTATTGTAATTGCAAGTTAGTACAAATGCTAAATCAACTACCCTTAATCAAGAATTTTTCTTTTTACTTTCTAAAAGTTATTAAAATGGCAGTTGAAAAGATTTCTTGACTTGCTTGAAACAACCCCTGTGCCATGTACATGACAGCAAATGCACACATTTTTCAGATGATACTGTTCGTCCTAAGTTCTTTTTGGCTGATAAAACTTCAACATAACTGTTCATAGACAACATGCTGAAGAATTAAAGTCAGTATATGAATGAACTAAACCCTTTTTCCACACAGTCAACATGAAGGTGAATCTAATTTTAGAGAGAGGGGTTTTCTTAATATAACCACTCATTTTACTATCGCTTCGTTACAACAGTCCATTGATAAGATTGCAAATATAAGGTTTTATTATTTGTCTATGTCCTTGGTGTAACGTTAAGCATTGGTTAAATAGTATTTGCTTTGCTGTTTGCTTGTTTTGTCCTTCTTATTATCACAAAAATGAGTGAATACATCATTGACCTTGAAAGTTCCACATCATAGCAATATCTTGTATGTTTCTGACCTACATAACAGCATTTAAAGCTAAATCTTCATTAACTTAATATTTAGACTCTGTGGATTGTATATTTTCCTGAATATATTTGCCCAATGGTTTACGAAAAGAGATAGTCTAATAAAGTAGTACTTCCCAGACTCAGCGATGTCCACCATTATTTCCCCATGACAGGATCACCTGATTTTTATGAAGAAAATAATGTACACGCAGCAGTTAAAATATTCATATTACTGATTCTATTCTTAAAATACATTGATATTTACATAAGTTTAATTTTTGAAACACAAGTTTGTATGCTTTTATCATCAAAGAATAACTTGCCGAAATTGGGCAGTAAAATTTGCTTACTTACTCGGGAAAGGATTAATGGTCAATCAGCTATCAAAACACATGCCTGTGAATGTGCAAGAGTTTTTTTCAACATCAACTCCAACTATTTGATAGCTTGATGTAAGAAAATATTTTAAAAGTGGTGAACAACTTGTTTTCTTAAAATTTTACAATATGTAACAGCATCATGGAGGTTGATGGCATATTAATATTTCTGTGCCACTTGTTCATAAGCAAAACAGTGCATTAATTGTTCACCTTGTTCAGTCTTCTGTGCTGGAAGTCAAGCAGAATATTTAGATTATGATGGGCTGTGTTTGACATACTGTAAGTAAATTTTGCTCATTATTCTGCCAAAAGTTTATTATTTATATTAGGAGAGAGAGAGAGAGAGAGAGAGAGAGAGAGAGAGAGAGGAAAAACATCTGATTATTATATTGGTTTAATTTCTTTTATTAACTTACATTTCTAATAATCATACATGTCCATTTATTGCAGGATGAGGAAGTTTTCAAGCATGGAGTATTCCATTGACAGTGATTTGGGTACAGTATTCAGGGCTCTTGATAGCCTGGGAGTTGGGTAGTGTTCAGGGTTCTTGATATACGGAGACAGGGTTAAAATATTCAGGGCTCTTGCTACACCAGGACTTGGGTACAGTATTCAGGGCTCCTCATACACCAGGACTTTGTTACTGTACTGTATTCATGGCTCTTAAAACCCTTGGAAATGGGTACAATATTCTGTGTTGTTGATACCCCTGGACATGGGTACAGTATTCAGGGCTCTTAAATTCCCATGACTTAGGTACAGTATTTGGGATTCATGTTACCTCACAACCATGCTTTTTTCACACTAATTTCACATTACACACATGGGAACTACATACTATGTGTAAATCTGTGCATGCAATTTTTCATTCCACACACAATTAAATGAGTAATCAGCATTTAAAAATCAAACTTAAAAGTATTGGAAAGAAATAAGACACATACATGATCTTAAACCAGATATATGTTAATGTCAGTCAAAAGCCAAGCAGAACTTCACCAGTTTTGCTGATTGCAGTTCTGACTGCCAGGTGGTAAGTAACAAAATTTACCCTAATATACAATCTATAAACTGCTGAATTTTTTTTTTTTACCACAACAGTTACATTCATTGCAAATACAAAAATCAAATAGAATTGAAATATGAAGAAATTGTATGATTGAATATTTCATAGATCATCAGTAAGCATGTTGCCATGCAAGTAGAAGAGTAGTGTGGGAAATAACCTCACTCTTGACATTGATATTGATAAATTGGGAACCTTAGTATTAACTTATCAGATATAGAGCATGGTTCTAATCCTGACATAGCTGGAGATAAAAAAAAACCCTCAGGAATTAAGCCCATCAATGACTGAGTTTATCAGTGAATCAATAGACTACAGAAATAAACCAATCAATGGGTGACTTTATCAGTGAATCAATAGTACAAGAAGTAAGCCAATCAATGAGTGACTAATCAGTGACTTAATAGTTCATGAAACAAGTCAATCAGTGAGTGAATAATCAGAGAATCAATAGTACAGGAAATAAGCCAATAAATAACTGACTTGATCAGTGAATCAGTAATGCATGTTCAGATACCAAATGTATTCTGTACAATGGTTATCAGCACATGAAGCAGTGCACTCTAGCAAGGAGATGAAAGAAAAGAAAAAGCAACAACGATTATAAGAAATTTCCTAGCAATATTTTAACTCATCCAAGGAAAAGGACTTGTATTACTGTCATAATTTACTTGTAATATGTTTACCTTTTTTCACACTTTATTGAATCTTCCATATACAAATTTTCAAATTCATTATGACAAGTTGAGAAAGATTACAGATTCAGTTAAGCACTAATGGTGATTTCTTATAATACATCAATATGTTTGGTTGAGACACTTTATGTATTTCATTATTTCTTGCTTTGTTTTGATTGTATAAAATGTAGAGAACATTATTAGATCATGTCCATACATGAATCTGTGTCTGCAACAATGCATCTTTTAATTAGGTGTATTTGATCATGAAATGCAGTTTTGTTCCAGGCATTGGTGCATACTGATCCCCAATCATTTAGAACATAAAACATGGAGCTTGGGATTATGCATGCATTATTTATACATGCAAGTTTATTATTTTACACTACTTCCTGCTCTGTTCAAATCCGATTCAAGAAGTGTTTAATGGCACATCAGAACAAGATAGGCTCTTTGGTGTTGAGGCTATGGGAGTAAATTTCTTTACCTATCATCCCACCCTTTGCAGTTAACCAGGGCTGGTCTGGACAGGATTTTGAAGCCGCAACTTACTGTTTGTGGGTCTAACACACTAAGCATTGAGCTATTACAGCTCTCCATTATTGGTTGGTGCTTTATAAATTCACTCAGTAATCTTTGAAATTTGTACATGCCATTGGGATGATGGATAAAAGTGTGTGAGTGACAATGTCCAGCATTCTACTGTGCTTGAGATTTTTCAGATAATTATAACTATTCTGTTTATATACATACAGTACTTCAGGAATTTTATATTTTCTTGAGAAAGGGCAAGATGTATGGGCTAGGTGTGATGGGGGAGTTAGTGTTCATTATGGTCATGTTATTTTGCACTTTTGCACTAAATTCCAGGTTTGAAAAATTGACCATCAATGAGTGATATTTCAGAAGAAAAGATCTTGCAGCCACAAAATTGCTTGCTTTTACAAAATAACTAATCCATCATGTGAACATAGTTCTCTAAAACTATGGGACATGGCACAGTCAAATTAATGTCTTAAGGACCAGAGATAACATTTCTTTTTTACATCAGTATACTCAGCTTCAAATATAGACAGAATTTTCAAATTTGATATATACTGATACAGTAGGTAAAATATGTGAGTTTGACCCTATTGGCAAAACAAAATATCTTCCAAGAATTGGTGAATTTAGAAACTGGTCATAAATACCAGGTTGTTGCTGAAAACAATTGTTGTTTAAGTTAAGTTAGACTGTTCAAATACATATATGAATAATAATATATTTGTGTCATTTCAGAATCTACTGTGACACCTATAGAGCCAACTCATTATGCAGCTCACAGACACGTAGTGGAGTCAGACAGCTTGTCCGACTTTTATCTGCATGATGGAAGTAAAAAATCTCAACGCAATAAACGTAAACCTCATAGAGAGAGGAGAACTCAAGATAAATCTAGACAACATGATCATGGTAATGAATTTTCTTATATATATATATATATATATATATATATATATATATATATATATATATATATATATATATATATATATATATATATAACCATTGTTCATCAAAATCATGGATTCTGGAGTTTTATGCACAAACTTCAGATTTTATGCTTGGAAATTCACACTCAAAAATTGCTTTTGATGCCACAATGAAAAATATATAAGTGTGAAAGCAGTCTGAACAACATGATAAACAAATAAAAGAAACATGTAGTTTCTTCAGTTAAGTGAATGATACAAGAGTACCTTAATAAACAAACCCATTGATTGGTTCAACCTAGTCAACTTGACCCCTGTATACATTTGCTTCTTGTAGACCATCTTGCACTCTCTTGCTATCTTACATTACTTCAAAGTAATGATGCACAGATGTAGTAAAAAAAAACCTGAAAGAAATGAAGCAGAGAGATTTTTATGATTTACTGTTGCACTGATTATGCATTGAAATCGCCATGAGATGAGTATTATGGCCATTTCCATGGGTCTCAACATTTGATTGATAGAGTTAGTGATCATTCTGCTCTGATAATTCATATTAGATGCCATGTGCAGTTCCAGTCTAAATAGGTCCAGTAAATAATGCAATGTAAGTCAACATGTTACTGCAGTGTTTCAGTTTGCTGACTGGTAAGCAGTTCTACAAGTAGCAAAATATCTCCAGTGCTCAGGCTTCCAATATAGCCACCACAGTGGCTGTATTGAAAATTGTATCACTTTCCATCCTGAACAGATGATCATAGGAACATGGTGTTTTCACAAAAAGTACTTATGGGATTTTCATTAATAGACCACTTGGTCTGCTTGGTACCAATAAGACCTCCATATGTCCTCTAGTTCCTTTTATTGATGATTTTGATCAAAGCTTATCAGATTAGATAAGAATTTGATCAATGTTGCTTGGTATCAAATAAAAATAGTGCCTTTAAGACCTCCAACATGGCTGACAACTCTTTTATCACTACGTCTTTGAAATAGATTGCTATAGATACATGAAGTTTTCACAAAAGGACTTATCGTGCTTGATTGGTAATAAATAAAAATGATGACAGTCTGAAAAGCAATATGGATTGCATAGTGATCATTTTGAAAATCTTGTTATGGCTTTTTCTTCAAATTGGATGGCCTTAGCAACATGGGGTTTTCACTAAATGATTTCTCATTCAGATAAATTTCCTGATCACATTAGTGTCATTGATATAAGCTTGCTACCTCCTGAATCCATCGCTACTAAAAAGATAGAAATTCATCTATTCTGCTTATCTCGCATTGACAAAGGGCAGTAACTCTTGGTCAATAACTCCCTTGCGAATACTGGTGTTACTAGTTTTTAGGCTTCACTTCTGTACAGCAAAATTGTGCAATGCACCTCAAGTGAATCCAATGCTAAATTTGTCTTAAATTCAAACCATCCATACTTTTGGACTAAAAACAAGTAAAAATGTTTTTTTAATTTTGCAAATTTTTGTGAAAATTTAATGATTTCTTCAATCTTTTCTTAGACCACATGGTGCAGCACATTATCGTTGACGTATCTTGTTATTCATGGTAAGCACACACTGCTATTTTTCACTCACCGAGTTAGTAACGGGTGTTGTTGTAGCAACTTAGTAACATGCTGCATCGTCAGTTCATACCTTTTTGTTGTGTTTTATTCTATCTTAATGTTTCAATGAAACCTGCTGATGAAGTGTAATAAATGCAGCAAGTTCCAGGCATAGAAAGACATGCATGATTCGTGCCTTGCATATACAGAATGTACTTTGCCAGTACCATGCAGTGTGTACACTGTAGGGTCTGAGAGTGCATAAACTACACTTTTGCTAAAGTCACTCAAGGGAAAGAAAGATGGTGCACCTTCTTAACCCGGCTTCATGAAAATTTCTTTGGTATGTGACAGATTTACAAATCTATAATCCTTCTATTCAGTCTAAATATCAACTCCTAGGTCTTTGCTAAATCAATGGATTACTTCATTGCCCTTTCCTGGTCAGTTTCCTCTATTGCAATGATGGCATATCTGGATGATCTCCTCCAAATGTATATGGTAAGTTCTATTCTTCTCAGAGGCAGAAGCAATCTCTTGCTGTTTTAAATCATCTCGGTTTTCTTGTAAAGTGGGAAAAATCTGACCCTCACCCTTCCCACAGATCTGTTCATCTGAGTATGGAGGTTATAACCAATTTCAATCATGTACGTCTCTGTCATGTCTGTTTCATATGGATTGTTGAACTAGTACAGTCATTTCCAACAGGACAAGTATTTCGTGAGATTTTTCAACTCCTCTGGTTATTCATTGTAGCAGCAGATTTGATCCAACTGAGATGCCTTTATATGACCCTGGATCTGCAAAGAGAAAAAGAGGGCACCAGTTACCATCAAAGGCTAATGGTTCACGATCTCTTGACACATTCAGGCATCATTGCAGGTGAGATATTGGTCATGATAAATATCTATCAGATCTACTAGCAAATTTTGATCTGAATAGTCCAAAGTCCAGCACCCTGTTTCAAACTGGAATATGGCCAGGATCATATCATGGCATAATTCAGAAAAAAATTGAGTCATTTGTTCAGACCTTATTGAAGCTGTTATACAGACCTTTTTTCCTGATATTTTAGCTTTGGCATGCAAGTTAAGTGACTTCCCTTTTGAAATGATCCAAACTATCTTCAGTTCAGATCTGATGGTTTGGTGATCCTTGTGGCAAGAACCAGTCATGATCATGGGAAGTCAGAGAATCATTATATGTTACCTCTCATCTATAGGTAAGTCAACAGCAATGGCCATACAAGATCCTCTTGTGCCCTTTAGCACTACATGAAGCACACAAAGACAAGTCATGGCATGCACAAATGACTCTTTCTGACTGCAAAGGTGAGAAAGCAGTACAGCAATTCCCAAGCCTGATCTTCATGGCTATTATAATTGTTAGAGTCTGTAGAAAAGACATCAAGGCACACATTGTAAATGGCCTTTGCATTGCTGGTTGAACTCTTCCAGCTCTGCAGAGGTGTCACAATGGACACTTCAAAGGTTTTGCTAGAGCATAGCAAACATCTTCTTAGGGCTGCACCTGTGAGACTTTATTAGGTGGTCCTATTCCAGCCATTGCATCTCCGATTTAAAGCACCAGCAACGTAAGTTTATCTTTGTATACTGGTCCATCACAGCTATCCAGTAAGAAAACACAAGCTGAGTGAGCCTGGAGTATGGAAACACAGAAGTAAAGTAGCAAACCCTCCTATGAGCTACTCTGCAAGAATCTTGCATAGATGAAAAAGCTGGAGAAGAAGGAGCAAGGTGAGGAAGTCATCTGACCACTTCTCCTTTCCTGGGGGGTAGGTGGGTGAATTCCTAGGATGCTTGACCTCTCCTGCTATCCTTTACTCTTCCTTCATTTCAGGTAGGTGCTTGATTAGCCCTCTTTTTAACAACCTGTTCGAGCATTATGGGAGATTGTTGTTTCCTTTACATAGTGAAGGAGAGTTTACATCTACAATTCACAGAACTTCTTCCATCAGTCAAATATATGCAAATTAAAGGGAGAAATACACACCCTTGTTTGGAAGGGCACAGTAGAGAGAGTTTAAAACATAACCAGCATTCTACTCCTGGATGTCTTCAATGTCCAGCTGAGGTTCATTAACATCTTTTCCTATTGAAACAAATGTCTGCAAGAGGAAACCTTCTGAATGGAAACTAAAGCATCAGTCCAGCATGCTATATGCATGGAGACTGAGCAGTTTCCATTGATTTTCAGGATGCTTATTTCCAATTTCCAAATCCCAATCATTCCTCTGCACAGTTCCATCTTCTGATCGAACAGAAGTTTTAAATTTTGAATGATGCTATTTAGTCTGGCATCAGTGCCCTTTGTCTTGACCAGAGTGATGGGAGTAGTGGGTGTGCACTTGAGGTATTTGGGTATTCCTCTCATCCAGTACTTTGACAACTGGTTGCTAGTAGCAGGAATGGCATGGTAGTTCTAAAAGAGTGGTCTCTATCAAGCATTGCAAAGTCCTTTCATCTGTGGGTGCAACAGTTCTAGGGCCTAGTGGACTTGTTTGCCATGAGACTGAACAAAAGGTACCATTTTATGTCTTCCTAATCTTAAAACAATCAGCCTGTGCAGTGGACAGCTTCAGCCTGAGGCTGATTGCTTATGCTTTCTCACCATTCAGATTGATTTCACAGGTGCTTTAGAAGGTCAAGACATCCATAACTCAGATTTTCCTCATAGCATCTTTGTAACCTCTTCTCAACTTGTTGATAGATCGACATAGAGCATTACCTCAGTGGATGAATCTATTATTACAACACAAGGGGTCTTTTCTTCACACAATCTTCATATTTCCACTTTGAATGCTTTTCTTATCACAGATGATCTATCTGCCAAGCAGAAGTTTTGAACAAGATCACTAATTGTATTGTTCAAGCCAGGAGACAGTCTTCTTTAAAGATCTATGATGCCCAGTGAAGAACCTTTTGTGATTTGTGCACTAGAAATCTTTTAATCCTAACAGCTCTTCTCTCTGCAAAAGCATATTTTCATCTCTTCCTCTTCGAAGAAAAATGTTGAGTTTCCACAAATAGAGGTTTAAAGGGCAGCTATTTCAAGCACACCTAAATTGTCTATGGAGACCAACCACTATTGTGCTTCTTAATGCCATAATGGAATCTCTCTCGCTTTATGGGCCCTGACAAAACCTCCATATAAGCATTTAAGTGAGGCATCATTTAAAAATCTTACACTTAAAACTATTTTTCATCTAGCTCTAGTTTAAATGTGTAGAAGAAGCAAACTACATGCCCTTTTCTAGAGGGATCTCCTCAGTTCACTTGGAATTATGACTCCATGTCCCTTTTACGTCATCTAGGTTTTCTTGCAAAAAAACTCCCGGTTTCCCTCATTAGTGCCATCCCAAACAGATATGTCTTGTCTCAGTTGCATCTGTGATGGGAAATCAGGATAGAGTCCTTTGGCCCGTTAGTGCACTTAGATTCTATGTTTGTTTCTTTAAAGTGACAAGGAATTGTAGAAAATAGCTTTACCTTCCCAGAAGGGCTATGCTGATATTTTTGCGTCAACATCTCTAGATGGATTTCACTCACTATCAAGATAACTTGTCAGTCATTCAATTATTGGAACCTTTCATTTATGAGATATTGTGTCATTGAATACTTCCTTCTCCTTTTACCTTTAGTGCTTATAAACCAGAGCCAATGTACTTGTCCTCTTGGTTCAGTATGTGGTTCAAAGAATGACCCATCCTTCTGCTGTATAGCAGCAGTTGAATAACTCGGGCATAAGGTGAGTAATGTTACATTTTTCCTCCTTTGGAAGTTATCATCCTCCCTCCTTACTGGCAAATTCAGTTAAACAGAAGTGTCAGGCAATGTATTACTGATATTAAAATGTAGTGAGGGTGTAAACTAAATTTAGCTATGTAATACTTATCAGTCCTTATTAAATGCCTTCCTCCCTGCTGTAATGACCTTAAATAGCCATGGTCCTAGAAAAGAATGAAAATACTCTTTTGTATGGGCCAGTGACAGTCAGGCTGGGTTAATGAATATGTTCATAAGACTTCTAGAACAGGGGGCTGGTGCATTTAACATCGACAAGGGTTTTCCATTGTGGAAAAGGTAAAGCTAAATAATAGTGACAGGTAGGTATTATGTAATTATAATTAATATTAAATTAACATTAACCACTGATCCCCCCAAAAATACATGTTTAAATGGTTTTCCATTGAACAGAAGCACATGGGCTGATTTAATTGTATTTTGAATACAAAGCACTCATTGGACTGAAAAGGGACAGGTAAAAATGCCAATTTGATGAAGGCCAAAGTTGACTTTGTTTTTACTGCATATTTGATAAAATTTATTGGCAGTGGGGCAACCAATTTGTCCAAAATGCCCCATATCATGAACTGTAAGTGCACACTGCACACGTGATGGAAATTAAGTTTACCAGTTATATTGATGCGATGACGATTAGCCCCTTGATGCATCTTCTCCTTTAACTCAGTTATGGTATGATCCCCTTATATTAACCTGGAGTGAGATTGTGGCATTATAATGAGCATGATGATCACACTATTTACATTAATGTTTCATAAAGGCTTTATTTTTTGCATTAATTAATTCAGAAATACTGAACCTTATATTTTTGTTCCACACATTGTAAATTTTACTTCATATAAGAATGATCCTAGTTTGATTAGGTTTAATAACTATCAGCTCTTTTAATTTGGAAAAAATCAAAAGTTTGCAATCAGTAGTACATTTTTCTTTGTTATTTTTCATGCTGCAGTTACTGTAATTCTTTTTGAAATGATTCAGAAAACTAGAAGAACATATTCAAAATAAATTTTACCTCAGCTGAATTTTCAAATGACAAGAGTGGTCGATCTGCATCATTCAATGAAACAAAGTGAATCAATGACCTTTCACTATTGAAAATTCCTCAGCCCATTCAAAATGACTGCATGATTTCTTATTGTCCTCTTTTTAGAACAACTTGATCTAAGTGGAGACAATTTGAAGGAAGTCTACAAAGAGCTGCAGCTAATAAGTGAAAAGCTGAAGGTTTGTCTGTTGTCTACTTTCACATTATGAACATTTTGTTTCAAACAAGGATCTCATATTTGAAAGTTTTCAGTACTAGAATCACATTAAGTTAAGCTGTGTACAAAGAGAAATAACAAAGTGTTCATAAAGTTACCCAAAGATTTACTTCTGGAGATCTGGAGACAATTCCAGTGGCCTAAGTGGTTAGAGCATCCACCTTGTCTGCGGGAGGTCGTGGGTTCAAACTCTGGCTGAGTCATACCAAAGATTTATAAAATTGGTACTAGCTGCTGTCTTGCGTGGCACTCAGCATTAAGAGGTTAGTGTTATGACTGGTTGGCCTGGTGTCAGGATAATGTGACTGGGTGGGACATAATGCTACATGTCAGTGGCATGATGCCCCATTGCTAGACATCACTATAAACTGCCACACTGCAGACATCATAGTGTCATAATTGAAAATTGTTAAAGCTACATAAGAATCCAAATCACACACACACACACACACAAATCACACACACTCTAATTGGCATCACACACACTCTAATTGGCATCACACAGAATAGAACAATGCAACAGTTATAACATCAGTTCCATTTGTTCACTCTTTTGTCATTAGCGAGTTTACCTTGTTCATAAACTTTTTGATTGGAGTAATAAATGTGACATGCATGATAAGTGAGGGACTCTTACACTGAGTGGTATCCCAACACTGATGTGTCATAATAATGCAATAGACTATATATGGAATATTTCATACTGTGAAATCACTTTATAATTGGTTTTCATGAGCCAACAACTACAAGATAATGATTTAAATTAAGTAGTAATGATATAAAATATTGCCATTTTAATGGAATCCTTGATATACCCACAGCAGTAAATTAAGGGTGCTTCAGAATTGTATCATTATATTTCTGTGGTGAAGTTAATCATCCTTAGAAACTCACAGTTTATGATATAACCAGTGCAGCATATGGATTTTTAATACATAAAGTCTTGCACATTATATCTAATATAATCACTGAATTTTGATCCATGATGAAGCTCTTTAAAATGCAATATTTTACTTAATAATGCATGCATGTGTATTTTATATGGACATTTTTGAAGAGAATGCTATAGGTTAAAATTGGCTTTAATTTGTTGCTAATGCTTGCATATGAATTAAAAATAAATTGATTTCATATATATTGCATTGTTGTTCATGTACAGTTAATTCAGGAAGTGGATCCTTATGTCTCTATATCAGGACAAGTAACTGATTTTCAGAGAAGTGTGCAGAATATATTAATTTTACCAAGTCTCTTGTCCTGGACAAGTGAAAAATAAAATTTGTTCAGCCCTGCACTGAAACAGTAAAGGTCAGGTTCCACATTTAACTATTCTGTGAAATTACCTCTAGCTAATGGGCCACCTTTCAAGGTGCATTATGCATTATTGTTTGCTGTAGATTGTGCAAGTTAGCTAGTTAATGTTTTTAATTATATATCATGTGATCATATAAAACAAACATTATGTGAATCAGTGATAGAACCTCAATTGACTGGATTCAAAGCTAAGAATTTTATGTATTTCTCACCTGTGCACAACTTGAAATGTGTTCATGAGATGTGGATGCCAGGAAGCTGACCTAGATTCAAAGTTAAACCAAGCTGTGACAGACTGACAGTCAGATGTAGCACTATATTTACTACCAGTGGTGTGGTTGGCTTAAAAATTAGTTTCTCATACATATGAAAGCTTCTTTGTATTAAGATTTATTATTAATAAGACTTGACAAACATACTCTATAAAAATAGATAATAAACTTTAATATAAACCTTCCAAATTCAAAAATCTAATTTATTGCTAATGAGGTTCAGTTTTTAGAGATTTTCTTCTGGTATACTGTAACTCACCAATTTGGTATGTGCATAGATGTGTTGCAAATTTAGACTGGAAACTGAATAAACAATGACATATCCTTCTGAATAAGGTCTGAGGCAGTATAACTTAACTGGTTACTAATTTTTAAAATATTTTCTATGAGCCAAATTGCTTGATTTTTAAGCATTTAATTACAAACAAGTGATCAGATTGATAGAGTAGATAGGATGAGCAGACTAGTCTGGGCCTTCCCAAGTTATGTCCCTTTACAAGATGGTCAGAGTCTGTAAATGGATTGCAAGAAAAGATCATAAATTGCTCTTATGCACAATGGATATTTTCCTGAACATGTAAAAAAATGATATTTTCTTCTTTTATATTTATTCAAAATTCTAGTTGAGGGACACAAAATTTTCCTTGCCTGGTAGTGTTTTTATTGTGTTCATGATTGGTGGAAAAATGACATTTTTACAGCTTGCATTATCTGGATTGCAACACAACGATAGTCACATGAAAACAAATAATACATAATTTCACAGACTACAAATACTTTTCCAGGAGGAGAACAAAATATTGCATAGCAGGGAACATGATCTGAAGGAGAGAGAGCGAATGGTTTCCATCTCCCAGGAAAATATCAAAACTATTGCTGAACTAGAAGTAAAAAGGCAGACACAAATATTGGAAGAGGTTTGTCACACAATAAGAGTTTCTTATTGCCATTTGTTTTAAACAACAGTTACAGAATACAAGATGTTGAAACATGGAGAGTTCTGTTGATGGAAATTATACATTTGAAGTCAGTTTCATCATGATTTTAACATTAGTCAACTTTACAATCATGTATATTTGAAGACCTGATCTTGTGTTCTTTGATCCTTATTTTAGCAACAAACTCAAGCACAAGCTCAGTGTCTGAACATTTCAGCATTCTCTTACATTAATTTGAATACACTTAGAATTATAGAAATTTCAGGATCTTGTTAGATTTGTTCTTGCAGTATGCTAAATTTCAATGACATAGATCCATTCCAAGGATTTTGTTTGATTTTGGGGTTTATGCTTAAACTTCATTTACATGTGCAAATGCTTGAAATATGAGTGTCTGATTTGGTCACAACTACAGTTGTTGTTGTTGTTGTTGTAGGGTTTAATGCCACTTTTCAACACAAGATAAGCTATACATGGCAGCCAGTATAAATGGTGGAGGAAGAACCCAGGAAAACCCTGGAAAAAACCATCGAGCCACGAGAAGCTACTGGCAGACTTTCTCACATATCCACATTGGCCCCACAAATAAAGTGTACTCTGTCAAATGCTTGAGAATATAAGGGTAGGATCCAATCAGATCACAAATACAGTGTAGTTTGTCAAATACTTGAGTATATGAGGGTCTGATCGGATCAGAAGTACAGTTAATACTCTGAAAAATGCTAGAGAATATGAGGGTCTGATATGATCACAAATTATTAGGGTCTGATATGATCACGCATACAGTGTACTCTGTCAAATACTTGAGAATATAAAGGTGGGGTCTGATAGGATTACAAATACAGTGTACTCTGTCAAATGCTTGAGAATATAAGGGTCTGATTGGACCACAAATACAGTGTACTCTGTCAAATACTTGAGAATATAAAGGTGGGGTCTGATTGGATCAAAAATACAGTGTACTCTTGTCAAATGCTTGAGAATATGAGGGTCTGATTGGATCACAAATACAGTGTATACTCTGAAAAATGCTAGAGAATAAAAGGGTCTGATTGGATCACAAATTATGAGGTCTGATCTGATCACAAATATAGTATACTCTGTCAAAGTAAGAATTTCTTAAACTACATAGATCAATAGTTATTATTTGATGTGTCAAGGAAAGAAAGTGTTCAGAAATTAGTTAATGTTGTTTTTCACTGCATTCACTGGGCACCATGTATGTTTAAATGATACAGCCCCTAAGAGATACATAAATTGGTGATACCAAATTCTTTGCACTGTAACTAGATTCCTTGTCAGTTTGTGAGAAGTTTTATGGCTAAATGAGTAGAAAACCAAGTCATTCAGTAATTATACTTGGCCATCCAATTGAGTTTGTAATCATATAGTTAAATAAAACAGTGATTGTCATCCACCATGTGCACTAGTGCCATTTGTTAAATAATTAATGACTTCAGTGGCTGCTGCAAGTCCATATGAGCCAAAATACAAACAATAGAGGTTTAAATGATACCCCTCAGCCGCATATCAACACGATTTATGATACGCAGCCTGCAGTATGATACATATCGATACACATATGAACTTGATGGTCTTTCCATCTTTGGAAGGTAGGTGGTGCCCTTTCATGTATGTTTGACATTCTGTTCCTATTTCCAGTATGTAGATTACAGATAGACATATAATTATCATATATTTATATGCAATTTTCATTGATGTGAAGATAACAACAGTACTTTCAAACAGACTATCTGTTGGTTGCAGTGGGTTTTATCCAATGTTTTAGGACATTTAATGGTGGCACCATTTAACTCCCTTTGTTTTATACAACATGAATGATTTGAAAACATGTTATTACCAATTTCGTGTTTCAGTTACAATTGGAAGACATTACAATGTTCTCTTCAAAACAGAAGAAATAATGCAATTTCCTCGTGCAAGGAAAATCTCATCTGGAACAAATTAGGGAATGGGAATAAGGTTGAATACCAACAAAATCTGTCACATTTTATTTCCTGCAGATGCAAAAGACTGCTGCAGCCGCAGGTACTTGTATTTGTTAGTGAAGAAGGAAAACTATTGACCACACCCAGTCCAATTCTTCAATTTCTTTTATGAACCATGTCACTTTGTGTTAACTTATAGATGGCGAGTGGGTGTTCTCAAATAATCTTTTTGTTTTTACTAATAAACATGAGTGCCTGTGACTGAAAATGCTGTTTCAGATGGATTATAATTGTACAGAATAACAAGGCAGCTAATAATAATTATTCATGACTGCTGAAGACTAAAATAACTTGCATATGGTAATTATCATTTTGTATCGATTCTCTGTCTCTTGTATTGATATATGTATTCTTTCAGTAAAAGTATCAATGCATTGATATATCGATGAATCATTTAACCCCTAAATGTTGAGGTGTGACCACATATGCAACCCACTGAGTCCCAGGTCCTGTTGTCAATTCTGGCTGACAGTGAAATTTTCCCATGTGTGTGATGCCATTTGTATAAGTTCATTTCGCATAAAGACACCACACAAATACTTGATTGATTTTGTCATCATGGATAAATCAAGATTGGTAAATAGATGGGATAATTGCATGGCCTTCTGCGTGTTGTACCAGGTATTCGAAGATCTCAGTGACTTGTTTCTAGTAATCAAAGGTCTTTTCCTTTTTTTGTTTGTATACAACAGCTAACCGACTTTTCCAAAGCCATTCCTGATGCTGTTCCGACAGCCCCTAATGTGCTAGAATTGCTGCAAAGAATGGAAATATCCCACTGGTCTTTTGGATTTGTGTCACCTTTAATTTGGCTAATTTTATTGCATCTGAGGTGTTTTTGCCTTTGACTGTATTAAGCTGGTCAAGTTGTGTTTGGGTCAACCACACTGGGACATTTACCGTTAAATTTGTTGGAGAAAGTTTCTTTGTGGCTCCACAATTGTTTTTAATTGTGCTTTTTATATTTTTCCTAGCTGATTTTTATTTTAAGACCGACCTTCACTTTGTGATCGGACATTATTATATAAAGACGTAACAGGTTCAGATATGATGGGAAAATTCTCCAAATTTTTCACAGGCACAACTACAAACTTTTAAGAGTGGAGAAGAGGGCTAAACATCTGTAAAGTTGATATCAGATGTCTGATAAGTTTGACACAGCTGTGCCTCAAAATGTCAGCCACATACTGTGCTGTAAAAACAAATTTGAAGTAATGGGCTTATACAGTGAAGGAGACTTTGCAAACTTGTGATCTAGGAAGACACAAATTAGAATTGGAAATTATCAAGAACTGCCTGTACACCACATTCAAAACTCAACCATCTTGTATGGAATACCTGAGGCAAATGAGTTTGAGAAGTTTCCAAGACTGAATGAATTGCCTCGAGCATACACATATTGGGGTGGGGGAGGGGAATATACAAGGTACTTGTACATATTATTCAGTATATCTTTACACTTAACCAGGTAACTAACTTCATCAGATGCAGCACCTGTAACAAGAGCTAATGTATTTGCAATGCAATGCACTGCCAGCAATCCTTTGGTATCCTCCTTCAGCCTGGTGAGAACACCACTCTTGCAATCTACCATGATTGAAGCACCATTGGTAGAGACACCAACCATATTGTCCAGACTGTAACAATAGATTCCAGTGGTTTTTTTTATTAAGTTTGTTGCTACCTTTCATGGTACTTTTGAATTTCACCACCCCAAACCTGAGAGTTAACAGCAAAAATGTTTTCACCCAAAAAATCACCAGATGGTATATTTTTTTCATCAGTTAGCAGTGACAAACTCACCTTGGTGCATTAGTATACACCCATGTGATATTTTTTAGACCAGTTCAGATGTGGTCTGTGTGCAAACTCACATTGCCCATGCAAATACTACACATACATTTCATGTTAACTTGTTCAATAACCTGTGGCACACCTTTTGCCTTTTTAATGTTTTTGCTGGATCCAACAACAATCAAACACATTTTAGTTTGCAGTTCCACATATTCTTCAATTGGTTTATCTGAACATTCATCTCTGAATTTGCCAACAGTCTTTTTGTTTGTGTTATTAAATAGTTTGGGATACCTAATGGTATCAAATGTGTTTTTCAGACATGGCTTGGCCATGTCCACATATATGTCATCGGTTGTGATGTGCATGAAGAATGAATCAGTGTCGTTAAGCATCATGATATGATCTTGGTAAAATGGTTTAATATTTTTGTATTAAAACTGTAACATCAGCAGCTTTGACAACTAAAGCATGGACAATCCAACAGTTTTGATTTTTTACTATGAACAGCAATAAGCCCACCATCGAAGATCTTTGAGATTTGAACGTGGGGTCAGTTAGGAAACTTCAAAAGCTATCTTGTTTTAAACAATTAAATTACGTTAACAGATGAGATTGGCTCTAATTCATTTGTGCAGATTCTCCATGGTTTTTCCAAACACAGCATCGTTCATGTCTTTAAACAAATTGTTCTCAAACTCATTCATGGCCTTTGTTCTCAGATCGATATTTATTGGTATATATGGGACCATCCAAGCACACTGTTGAAATCTAAACCTCACTGGATCTTGGTTACATGCATTCCCAATTGCAAGTACAACTGCAGATTTCTCATGTTTGGTGACTAATTGTTTTTCATCCTAAGACTTGGAAGAAGTTTGGTGCATTCAATAAATTTACGTCTGGATTCATTCGAGATTGCGCACTGATATGGAAACATCCACCAGTCAGGCACTGACAATGCTTCTGGTGCTAATGATAATCCTTATGAGTGCAGTGAAGTTGTTCAGGATATTCTAAATCAACTTCAAAGAAGTATCTGTGGTCTCTGTTGCTGTTGTAATTGTATATGTTTGTGAGAAGCAAAGCTTCCATGGGATCAATCCATGAAAATCCACTGACAGGTAAATGGTTGCATCATTGCCCTTCCATAACGTTTACTGATATCTAGACACAATGATGTAACTATTGGGGGCAGTGGGGGCATACCTGTCTATGTTTTGTGTTGTTTGTATGTGCATATCTGTGACTCTTCATAGAAATCCTGCTATGTTGTGAGCGTTTGATAAAAAGATGTTGGTCAATATTGGTGAGCAATTCCAACTCAGTTTTGTTTTTTGATAACAATGCATCCCAAGCCATTTTAGAAGTAACATGCGGGAGTTAACTTGTACATGTGCATGGCGGTGTCCTGAAACTTAGTACATTAGAGTGCAAATACAAGTCATGATAGTCACCCATGTTTTTGCATTCAAATGCCAACCAGATTTTGTCTGCATGTTCATAATCTTTTTTGAAGTACCTTAACATGACAGCGATGCATGAAACACTTCATTGGGTGGTAAGTTTCAACAAATTTGTTCCAATGTTCATGTACTTGTATGGATACACCCCTTTTTTCATTAACAAGTCAGTGTTGGTGGCACAATATTGATGGGTAATTTTGAAGTTTTCCACCACTACATTGATCACTAACTTGTATGAGGTTGAACTGAGAAACTAACAAAGTGATGAATTGCAGCTGGCCCAGTCAGAATATCATGTATCTTTCCATGTTGTTTGGAATAACACTTACTGGTGATTTTGATGCCATGGCTTCTGCTTGCATTATTAAATAACCATCATACCCATGCAAGCTATGATGTAGTAGAAGATTTTTTTGTTTTATTGGGTAAATTAGTAATTTCAGATTGCATGAGTTGAATGCTCTGCCATACTCACCACTGATGTGACAGTGATCATGAACTTTGGAACATGAACTTCCAGTTGCATTGGAAGTAAAAGCTCCTTCAAAGATCCAGAAATGAGTGGCTGAGGAAAACTCGCAGATGTTATTGATTGTCATAATCGTGTCTGTGAGTGAATAGAGCTGTTGTCAAATCGATTTTGCTGTAACATCAAGCAGTTTAAGAAAGCACCTCACCTGAACCCTTATAATGATACAGCATTGATGGTTCAGTTTGCCCATTGCATCTAACTACAGTATAACAAAAAGTGCATGGGACTTGATCAGCAGCTCATGTTGTATTTGTTTTATCTGTAAGGTCCTGACCATTCACTTCGACATTGAAACATTCAAAGTTAACATAGTTAATATAGGGATTTTCATCTTTGTTGTAGTGCAGTAAATTTGAGAATATATTTGCTTGGTTGTGGCATTATTGTCTGCTGCAGTTTTTCACTGATCCCACCACAGTAAAATTTATGATCAATGAGCATTTGTTCAGTACATATATACATACATATTATATATATCTGACAAGCCATTGGGTCTCATGAAGACCTCCTGAGCACAGTGAAAAAATATAAACTGCAGTGGTATGGGCATGTCTCACGATCATCAGGACTTGCCAAGACAATCCTGCAAGGCACTGTACAAGGAAGAAGAAAGAGAGGCAGGCAGAGAAAGAGGTGGGAAGACAACATTCGAGAGTGGACAGGCTTGACATTGAGCGACTCAATGAGAAAGACAGAAAATCGAGAGGAATGGAGGAAGCTGATTGTTCGGTCTTGTGTGGTGCCCCAACGGTCTACCAGATTACGGGACTAATGATGATGATATATGTATATGTGTATATATATATATATATATATATATATATATATATATATATATATATATATATATATATATATATATATATATATCAATGTACATAACACAGTATTAATATGTGGCCCCCATCATTTTTTTCTGTCATACTTTTTTATTTCTAAGTACAGGTATAGCAACAGAGCAAGTAATTTAACGTGATATACATAGGTACATAAAAATATATAAAAGAAAAATTACACCCCAAAATATTTATGATGTTCCAGGTACATACTTTTTGTGAGAGTCTAGGCTAACATCCAAAACTTAAACCATTCAATTCATTATTGTTGTATATAAACCTGCTGAAGTAAAACAATGTAGAAGCAAGATATAAAAAGGAGAAAAGAAAAGAGAAGAAACACAGCCTTTAATCATAGCATAGTAAAACCTATTGGAATCACTTGCCATGGCTTTCAGATTATTTGTACATAATACATTTCATACATGATGCATGAGGTTCATAACTTGTTCTTCTAAGCATTCAGGTGTTTATTGGCATATTTAATAATTAAAATTTGTATAGGAAAAAGTTTTTTCCAACTGAGGATATGTCTTCTAGAAGGCTGAGTAATTATCCTTTGCTACAGAAATAAATGTTTATTCCATGAGCAACTATACTTTTAAAGAACTTGCTGTTAGAAGTTGCTACATAGTTGTAGTTCACAGTTTTTGTTATAGCTATAGATTAGCACTTAACATAAATTATTATCTTGAAGTCTTGATGGTACATAAGAACAAAAGGTGCTGAAAAGGTAAATTAATTTGAATAAAAAATTAGCAATTCATTGGGAATTGTTGCATGTGTTTAATGCTTAAATTTGTGTCATCATTAATGGAATTGGCTTTTTTCTACTTTAAATTTGATTTGTCATTAATATTGAAAACTATTTTCTTTTTCATTGTAGAAGCATATAGCTGAAATAAATCAAATGGAGCAGAGTTTGAAGGAGAAGCTTAAAGAAAACAGGAGACTGAAAGACAATTTTGACACTCTAAAACAAGCTAATGATGCTCTAAAGAGAGAAGTATGTGTACATAAAGTTATATTTCTTTAGCTTCATCTTCCCTTTATTTTGGCTTGTAGTCATATCAGTTCCTTCATGTCTATGGCTTAGTATACATACTAAGTTTAGTTTATTTTACAATCATTGTAATGAATTGTATGGTCTTTTTCAAAATTAGTAACAATGTTTAGTGTACTTGCATTTCAAGGGAGACAAGTCAGAGTTAGGTAAATTATTAGGCAGTATAGTTATCTCCCCTGGATAATGTTCCACAACAGTTGACTTTTTTTAAAAAAGAGACAACAACATCATAATAATTCTTAAAATAATGTTTAAAATGTTACTATAAATGTTTTAGTGATAAAAATAAAAAACGAAGAATACTATTGTAAATAATATTTTGAGAGTTGGTTTTTGATAGTTAAAATGATAACGAACAATATTTTATGTCAGCTAGTATCACTTCAGACCCCCTCCCTTCTACACCATGAACATTTTCAATACAGTGATATTTTGTGCTGGCCAAAATCTTGCATTCTTTATAGGAAAAATTAGCAGATGTTTTCACCTTTACACAAACATTTATTGATCAAGATTCCAAGGGCATTTTATTGTGGCTCTCCTCTTATAGAACAGAACAAATAAAGGCTGCCATCCCTTTTACCAGAGGAAAGGGGCACATTTGCACACTTGAAAAACTGATCAATGTACCTTGTTATAAAATTGTACGAATTCATGATCAGCTGCATTCAGACAGACATATGCTTTCGTGTCCAGATCCTTCCATCTTCAGGCAATTTCCTTTGATCATACGGGTACTGAATTTCTGATCCATCTCAATCACATTCATCTCCCTCAAAAACAAATTGCACAAATTATCAAGATCTCAAGGTTAATCTCAAACAGGAAATTAGTTATGCAATGGAGTGTCTGCAATTCCTCAGTGGACTAAATGCATTATTGTTTTTCACCTTCTGTATTGATATCCATGCTAGTCTGCCTATAATTGGTTTTCGCCATCTGAATTGATATGCATATTAGCTTACATACAGTTATATCTCACCACCTGTGTTGATCACATCTCAAGCTTGCCTGTGTATCTTTCAGTTTGAATCTTTAAAGACACAGCATGAGAAGCTGGAGAAACAATCTTTGAGTGTACAAGCAAGACTGACTAATTTACAGGTAGGTTATTTATTTGAATTGCATATTCTTTCAGAAGTGCTGCATTATGGTAAACATGAAGTTTTTAAAAATATATGCCATTTTATCCACTGACCCTTTTCACCAGACATAAATTAAAGAAACTTCTGAAATAAATTTTTGTCACTGTCCAAGTCTTAAAGTGTTCTCCCAGTATACCCTATTTTTTTTTTATGGAACAGTATGTTGGTAGTTTTTTACCCCAGCAACGAAGATACTGAGTCTGGTGTATACCATGTTGAATGTTATAGTCACATATACCATAATAATCTCGCACTCCTTCTTGCAGTAAAAACTCATAAGAACCACACATATCTCAATTCAAGCATGTCTTGCTAGAAGTAGCTGCTAAAATCTGTATAGTTTGTTTTTGGTGGTTTGATATCACTTTTCACACATTATTGGCTATATGCCAAGAAAATGAGAGCTAAGTTTTTTCCCATGGACAAACCAAGACAGTCACTCTAAGCTTACAGGGCATGGTTGGGTAGGGCAGAGCAGGTATTGAACCTGCAACCATTAGTTTATTAGTACAATGTTTTACAAACAGAGATACTGTAACTTTTGAAAAATCTTTGTCTAGAAGATAATGGATTTCTTTAAACTTGCCTCCATGCATGCATTGTCTTATTACTGCTTAACTTTATAGCGAAATAATTATAGACTAAAGCATTTGTATGGGAAAGTATGAATGAGTTCTTTTCTAAGTAATACTGCACAACCTTGGGATTACAGTATTAGTGCCAAAACAATGAGTTCATATTTTCCCATATAAATGCAGTAATCTATTTATTATGTACTCATTTACTTTTCCTACCTAAGGCTTAATATTAAATAAAGAAATACACAACAAGAAACAAAATTATTGAATGTATACTGTATTTCAAAATAAATACACAACAGTAGACTCATCAATACACTGTAACAGTATTAATGCTCACATAGTACCGCTCAGAGACCCATCAACTTCATCGCACGCTCAACATTAATTTCCAAAAATGTTTCATTTTGGGCTACTTAAAATTGAAATTTAGAGTCATATTTTGAATGAATGCACATTGCAGAACTTTTCCAGTTGGTCTTGAATGGATGAATTTTGTATTTCTGTTGATCCAACTCAATTCTGCTTTTCTGCTTATGATGGACTGGATTTATATGATCATTTCTGTGCCTTAAGGAGAATGTGATTTCAGATGGAAATGTAATTGAAATTACAGTACAGTTTCTGTGTGTATCAGCTGTATTACATGGGTAATGTCATTTGGATTTGCTGAACTAAGAAAGAAAATTTTGAGTAAATTCAAGATGCATAAATGTAAGTATATTTATTACAATTCTTATTACCAGCTAAAGAAGACATGTTTATACCCTGTCACTTGCATGCTCACTGTTGGAGGGACCCCAGCTATGACCTGTATCATACAGTGTATGTCTTCTATCACTAGCCTTATGTTGCATCAGAATAGTTAAATTGGGAACGTAAGCAGCTGTTGTGTGACAATCCATTTAACCAGTGGAAATAATACTTTTTCATCATCTTGGCCCGTTTGCTTTGAGGCTCTTAGTTTCCTACCAGAACCTCTAGTTGCAATTTTTTTAATTTAGTGTCTTGATTGACTTGTAAAATGGTATGTCTCTGATAGATATGCAATAGCCCTTGACCTCAGTATGCTCTTCTGTGCTGTTTTCACAGACCCTAGAGATAACTAGTCACAGTTTGAACCATTCTGTTTGTAAAAAGTTATGAATATTTCTCCAAAATAACCGTTTCAATGATCAGAATGGTATTTTCAGTTACAGCATCTCTCATTTTTATTGTTGACATTGTGAATATCATATTCATTCATCTGCTAGCTTGAATGTTCTTATCCGCATCATTAACTTTATCATCTTGACGTTCAGATGGATGCAAGAGCTTGACAATAAGTTTATTCACAAATAAATCTCTTCAACTGCTACATGAGTGTGCATGGTTTGTTTACAAAGTAGTTCCTAATACAATATACTATTTTTAGACCCTTGACAGTGTAAAGTTAATGGAAAATTAGCATATAATAAATTGCAAAATTGGACCTTACATGTGCATTATTCATCATGGTAGAGAGACATAGAATGCTCCTTCAAGACATATACATATGTGTGATGGGAATATTGTTTATAACACTTGGTGTGCACTGAATATAATGAGGTTCATCAAATTTGGTATATTATATTGGTGAAACATCTTTAGATACAAACCCTGACTGTTGATGGCCATCATTAGTCAAGAATACTTATGTATAACTCAATATATACTACAATAAGGCATCAGGAAAAATAGAAAATTGCATTACCTTTGTGTGAATTTTAACCCTCAACCACTGTATTTAGACCTAAACAGTACAGACCATATTGACTACCCAATTGGAACACCTTGTGGTTTTTCTGCAAACTTCCAGCTTGAAAATAATTGGATGGAATATTGCAGCATAAATGGGGTGGGGGAAGATCACTTGAAGATGGCAAATAACTCAGCCATATGCTAAAGTACACTTGGCAAACTAGTTGCATGTCAAAAGCATTATGAATTATGGAACCATTATGTAATTATTTGCACATGTTCAGTAACAGAAGACTCTCTTTTGAGAATTTGCTGAAACTTTGGAATGATTCTGCAAAGAAAAAAAATCATCTCACTTGGGTCATTAATACTGAATGCTGTAATGGTATGATGTGAAGTTGACATTGTTTGATATACATAGCACATGTGTATGCAGCAGCAACTGAAGTAATTCCAATGTGGTCTTCCAATCATTGGCAGTAAGGCTGTGCATATTCTGATAGATGGCTACCAGTATTGTTAACATAGTCAAACATTATGTACATTGGTTTTAAGTCCTGAGCATGTTATGATGGATCACTACCAGTATTGTTCTGCTCATTTACAGTAAGGTCAGAGCATATTCTGATTGATGGCTACCAGTATTGTGAACATTGTAACAGATTTTTTTAATGGACTGTAAGGTCCATGCATGTTTTGATTGATTGCTAGCAGTACTATTAATATGGCCAGAAGTTTTGTACATTGGCAGTAAGTTCCAAACAGGTTCTGTACATATGCAGCTAGGTCAGACTGTTTCTGATTGTTGTATACCAGTATTATTAAAATCGATGCAGGTTCTGTACAGATTGTGTTGTACATGATGTTTACATCTGTTCGCAAGTAGTAAACCGGAAGATTTTAACACAAGATGCCCAAAATTTAATCCTTGACAATTATTAGTAGTTCTGGACATAAAATATAAGATAGTATATGCAAGAGTGAGATTATGAGTAAGATTGTAACAAGCCAAAATATGTGATAATAGACTAAGACAACTCAGGAAAGCATTTTTTGTATTATCTTTTATTCCTTTAATATTTGACTCTAATCAGTGCGCACAAAAAAAACAAAACAACCTCGACTGAGCAATATCAGGCAATGGAATGACAATAAGGCAGAAATATTGGAATGACTAATTAGTAAATTAAAGAATTTTATTGAATGGTCAGAAACCAATCTCTGTCAGTTTTTCATAATGGAAGAATACTATTTCCTGTTTACATAATGACCAATTCAGTCACTCTCATCCCCTATATAATACCAACTTTTGACAATATTCCATAAACTGGATCTAAAGTTATTGTCTTCAGATGCACACATACAGGAATGATTACCGAATCTCTTGCACTTTATAAATCAGGATATAATTAGTCAAGGGAGCTCATGTTAATTAAAATATCTCTATATCAGGTTCCATTTCAACCATTCTCATATTATAAATCTCATTTGTGAAGAATCAAGGGCATAACTAAACTAAAATATATGAAGTGATGAAAGAGACCTATTTTGCTAATTCCCTTTATAATTTCATTGTTTGCCCTTTGAAGCAAAACAGGCCAATCAGTTTTATGGGTTTTTTTGTTGTTGTACTTCACATATATGCATTAAAAGTTTCAATTATAAAATAATTTGCATTTGATTGTGTTGCATTTTCTTGCAATACATTATGATTAGTGTAAGGCATTATGTTACATTTATGAACATCACACATCTGCTTCTGTACTTTTACTGTTTTCTTCATTTTACGAAGTGTTTGCTTGTTCCTTGCACCTTATAGTCAAAGTGTTGGTCATTGATAAATGGTGTTAAGGTCCTTAACTTATCTCATCCTGCTTTGCATGAATCAATAAGAACAAATTACAACTCATTAAACAACATGCTCACTTGCCCCCATGACCCAGAAGTCATGATCACAGTCATTGAAGCTTTTGTTAAAGTTTTTTGTATTCATTATATATCCTAAGCTCCTTTATCAATTTTCTTCATACATAGTATGAATCATTATGAGGCTAAGATAATTCATTTTGTTATGCTAACACTTACCCCTTTTGATCATCTGGTCAAGGTCACAGGCATAGAAAATTTATTTTCCAATGTTTGGTTTAAAATTTTCTTATTCTCCATTATTTCTAAAACCCAACCCTGTACTTGATTTTATTTGTACTTGAGGTGTAAATGCAATTCATTCATTGACACATTTGTTTATCTCGTTTCACGCTAGAGTCAAGGTTATGTGGACTCAATCTGCAGACCATGGCCTTCTGATTTTAAGTGTTTAACTTCTGCTGATCCTGTTAAACATGTTATGTCAACCTTTCCAGTGATAAATACTCTCAGCTGTGACGTGTAGGCTTGTACAAAAATAACAAGAGAAAAGAGTGAAGCCAACAAGCTTTGTAAATTTTAACAAAATAATTTATTTCCCTAGAAAAGAATGTAAAAATAGGAAATAGGACTTACGGTTTTGAATATAATCCAAAATTTAATCCTAAGATTGAAAAATATAAGTCCTGTCACTAAACAGTTCTAATTGAATCGAGGTTCGAATCTTGATGAAATTCCAATATGGAGGCGATGACGTCAGATGATGTCTGTACTGATAGTAACAGATCCTCGATTGAATCACAGTTTATAATGTTTCTGTTTAGAATTCCAGATTAAATTTCCACTGAATTTCTTTCTTCCAGAACTTTTATAAAGAAAAGCACTTGGTTAGTTTTCTAGAGAATAAATTATTAAATTCCAAAAACTAGATGAACTTCAAAACAATCTGGCTTCAACAATTGAAACACCTTATACTTTAAAGGTGTAGACATACGATTCTGACTAGATCTAGTAGAAAATGGCTGTTTTAAGCCTAGATTTGAGATCACATGGTAGTTCACGTGACAGGCTACGTGATTTCTAACTCGAACAGCACAATAAAAAAAAAATGACAATTATCACGTATCTAGAATAGCCTTATCTAAGAATCAAATTTTCACACTGGAAATATATAAAAAAGAAAGGCTTTTTACAACTCAGCTAACATGCGGGCTGAAATGACCTTGGCAGTAGCCAATCGTCTTCACTCGATGTTTACAAAATCTGTGAACTAAAAATAGTGCTGAAGTAACTTATAATCTAATCTGGTCAAACCAATTTTCCGAAAAGATATTCAAATCCAATGAAAATTATCATTACAATAAAATGTAATGAAACAAAATTAAAATAAAAAAGAATTTTAAAACTAACACACAAGCAATTTAATTACATATACGTAACACTTCCCCCATAAAGAAAAAGAAAGATATATATAATAAAGCTTTCTTTTTACCATATGTAAATTATACATGAGGTAAAATAAAATTACATCAGAAAACTCTTATGAATTATACAAAGTGTACATGAAATAATAGTTCTATACATGGGAAAGTGCATCTGCAATCAAATTGTCTTTTCCTTTGATGTTCCTGATGTTAAGATTATATTCTTGCAAAAACAAACTCCACCTTAATAATCTTTGATTTTTATTTTTCATCGTGTTGATGAAAGTAAGGGGGTTGTGATCACTAAACACAACAACTGGAGAAGGAGCTGAGCTAATGTAAACTTCAAAATGCTGTAATGCCAATATTAAAGCCAAACATTCCTTCTCGATTGTTGAGTAATTTCTTTGGTGCTTATTTAATTTCGTAGAGAAATAGCACACTGGGTGATCAACACCATTTCTATCTGCTTGAATCAATACTGCTCCAACCCCAACATCACTTGCATCCACAGATAATTTAAAAGACTGACTAAAATTGGGAGCTGCGAGAACTGGCGCACTTTCGAGAATGGCTTTTGATCTATCAAAAGCCTCCTGACATTTTTCAGTCGAAAGAAACTTGTTTTCCTTACTCAATAAGTTTGTCAGGGGTTCAGCAATATTAGAAAAATTGGAACAAAACTTTCAATATTATCCGGCCATACCCAAAAATCGCATCAGTTGCTTTTTACTGACAGGCACAGGAAATCAGAGATAGCCTTGACCTTAGCATCTATAGGTTTAACTTGACCATGTCCCACAATATGTCCTAGAAAAGTTACACAAGCACGACAAAACTCACGTTTAGATAAATTGATTGTCGAATTTGCATCAGTGAGTCTTTCAAAGAATTTCTGAATCATGGCTAGATGTTCTTTCCAGGTGTAGTTGTAAATGATGACATCATTGATGTAAGCATTACAATTATCTAGACCAGAGGTAATCATATTCATCAAACAGTACTTGGTGAACCCTTCATCCTGAATGGCATTACTTTATATTGATAGAGTCCATCTGGAGTCACAAATGCCAAAATTTCCTTTGCTCTTTCGTTTGTGGAATTTGCCAAAATCTTTTCAGAAGGTCAAATTTGGTGACGTACTTGGCATTTCCAATTTTGTCAATACAGTCATCGATTCTTGTTAATGGAAATGAATCTGTTTTTGTCACACTGTTCACCTTCCTGTAATCAGTGCACATATGGAAAGCTTTATCTGGTTTTGGAACAAGTATACATGGTGAACTCACTTTTACTGGGCTCTATGAAAGCGTTCTCCAGCAATACTGAATTTCCTTTTTCAAGTATTCCTGTTTGAGAGGGTTCATCCTGTATGGGTGTTGTTTCACAGGTTTTGAATCTACAATTTCAACGTCATGGAAAATTTTGTTTGTCCTCATAGGAATATCTGGAAACAAGTGCTCATATTCAAATAATAACTGCTTAAGTTCATTCCTTTCTTGTTGTTGCAAATGTAAAAGTTTCTGGTTCAGAATTTTCATAATTTCCGAATTCCGAAGATTTGTTGCTCCAATATCAACAGTGTCCAATTGAATTTCTTCACTTAAATCCTCTGTTGGTGGGACAGGTACAACTAAATTAATTGCATGATTTACTTGGCTATCTCTTTCAATATACTAGTACTCCATTCATTTATTTAGATCAGAGTACTATTATTATAATTTAACTCATTCATTTTCTTCTTTACTTTGTAAGGGCTGTAAAATCTAATTTGAAGAAAATTTTGAAGAATGAGCAAGAGAGAATGAACTCTATTACAGGACTCAAAAGTTCTCTCAAGTAAAGTTCTGTGAAACCATAGTTTCACTTTTGACTTGAATTGCCGAGTGCCAAATTCAAGCATAACAAGCTGGAAAATACCAGACATAAAATTTGACCTTTGACCCGATTGGACAGATTTAGGAAGGTCAAATTGAGTAAAAAAAAACTTTATCAAAGTTTTTACTATGGTTTTTGTTTTAATATTCCTCAAAGGAATTACCTCTGGGAATCTTGTTGACGCACACATAATGGTCAACAAATATTGGTTGCCTGATTTGGTCTTAGGTAAAGGACCAACACAGTCTACCATAATTCTGCTCTATGGTTCGTCAAATGCAGGAATAGGTTGCAAATGAGCCTTAGGTATCTTCTGATTGGGTTTTCCTACCATTTGACAAGTATGACAACATCTACAAAATTTACAAACATCACTTTTGATTTTTGGCCAATAAAAGTGAGTCAAGATCTTGTGATAAGTTTTATTTATCCCTAAATGACCAGCCAGAGGAGTTTCATGGGCCAAACTAAGTATTTCCTGTCTGTAAGATTTTGGAACTACAATCTGATAGTTCACTGACCATTTGTCATTAGCAGGTACCTCGGGAGGTATCCATTTTCATAAGAATTCCATTTTTAATGAAATGACAGGTACTTCAGTGGCTTCAGTTTCACTGATGGCCCTTTGAAACAAACAGGAGATCTCAGGATCTTTTTCCTGTTTGATGACAAGTGATTGTCATTTATCGCCCTGATTAGATGAAAGAGAATGAGTATTTAAAAGAGGATCACTGTGATCAGTACCTTTTGATTGATCCAAATTAAAAGTAAAAGTGACCTCATCAAAAGCCTGACCAATACATGTGTCAGCTAAAGGAATATTTTCCTTATCAAAATCATTCTCAAGAGCTTTCTTTGACATAGCTCTAGTAACTGCACAAGCTGGGTATAAATCAGGGAATTCTTTTTCAATTGGATCAACTTTCTGATCCAAAGAAGGCTTGTCAGTTACAAGTGGATTAACCACAACCTTGTCTCCAGCTAGGTTGTTGCCTAGTAACAAATGAATGCCCTCAAAGGGTAAAGTAGACACTATTCCAACTGTCAAAGGTCCTGAAACTAAGTCTGATGACAAATTTACAGAATGGAGAGGAACATTAACAAAGCCTCGCTCTACTCCCTGACTGAGAACACTCTCATTAGAACAGGACTTCTCAGAAAAAGGCAAAGTACCTGATAATAAAAGACTCTGAGAAGCTCCTGTATCCCTTAAAATTTTAATAGAGATAGGATTGGCCAAATCACCCAAGAGTGATATAGAACCCTTTGACATGAATGATTCATAATTCTCCATAATAAAATCAGACTGTGGTTTATTAGACCCAACAAATGTATTGCTTTCAATACATGACCTTGACCTTGACCTCTTAGAAATAAGAGCATTTGGGATAGGTCTATCTTGATTCTGATGCCTATATTTCAGTTTGAAGCAATCAGAAATGACATATCCTTTTGTCTTGCAGTAGGTACACATAGGAATAGACAAGGATTTTGAATCAAGTTTATCAGAAGCTTGATTTTTAGAGGTTGTGCCAGATTGAGTTTTAGAAGGAGTCGTATTAGGCTGAAACACTTTTCTACTAGTAGACTGCTGGGTGAATGATTTGCCTAGAACAGGAACTTTATGAATTAAAGAATACTCATCAGCAGCAAGAGCAGCATTTTCCAAGGTTTGATCTTTATGCTGTTCAAGATGATTCTTAATGTCACTCAGGACACAGTTCTTGAACTCTTCAAGTAATACAAGTTGTTTGATATTTTCATAATCACGTTGAACTTTCTTGGCTAAGCACCATCTCTCAAATAACTGCTCTTTTTTTCTATAGTTTCCGAATTTTTGCCAATAAGCCTCAGGGACTAACGCATAACCCCTTAAGATGAACTCCTTAACCAAATCATAGTCAGAACTTTGTTGTACTGACAGGGATGCATAGGTATCTCGGGCCATGCCAAAAAGTACAGATTGCAATAATTGAGTCCAATGCTCCCTTGGCCATTTCAAATTTTCAGCAACTTTTTCAAAATAAATAAAATATTTGTCTACTTCTTTTTCTCTAAAAGGGGACACTAACCTGATATTTCTTGCAATGTCAAAACTTGAATTTGTATTTGAGGTGGAAATGTGCTTTCCACTTGCCAGCTCCATTTCTTTCATTTTAATTTGAAATTCCTTTTCATCCTCTCTTTTTGCGTCTGTACGTGCTTTTGTTCTTTTTGTAATTGTATTTGTTCTTTCAGTAACTCCATTTGCATTTGTTTATCTTTCTCTCTTTCCTGTCTTTCTCTTCTTTTTCAAATTGTAATTTCATTTGTTTATCATTCTCTCTTTCCTGTCTCTCTCTCTCTCTCCTCTTTTTCAAATTGCAATTTCATTTGTTTATCATTCTCTCTTTCCTGTCTCTCTCTCTCTCCTCTGTTTCAAATTGCAATTTCATTTGTTTATCATTCTCTTTTTCCTCCTTCTGAAGCTCGAGCTTCCTTAACTCCAATTCCATCTTGTATTTCATTTTTAATTCCTTTAATTTTATGTCAGAGCCTGATACCAACTTACTGACCAAAGCCAAAACACTTTTATCAAGAACATTCTTTTCTACCAAATATTGAATCAATATTTTTAATTTCTTGTTTCATTAAGGAAGATTTTTTTTCAGAAAGATCGTACTTTCTGGCAAGTCCAAGCAACTCATCTTTTTTCAGACTATCCAACTGCTCCTGAGTAGGAATAGAAAGAAAAGTCTCCGCTTTTAATGATATTGTGAATGAAAGCCTGTTGTTTTCACTAAAGATTTCAAACAAAATATAAAATAGTACTTGGGATTTAAAAAGTAGGGGAATTTAAACTTCAAAAAATAATTTTCTGAAATATTTTAGCCAAAATTCATATATCCAAGGATGAGCAAACCCAATTTTCTCATGTTTATGTAGGCTCATACAAAAATAACAAGAGAAAAGAGTGAAGCCAACAAGCTTTGTAAATTTTAACAAAATAATTTATTTCCCTAGAAAAGAATGTAAAAATAGGAAATAGGACTTACGGTTTGTGAATATAATCCAAAATTTAATCCTAAGATTGAAAAATATAAGTCCTATCACTAAACAGTTCTAATTGAATCCGGGTTCGAATCTTGATGAAATTCCAATATGGAGGCGATGACGTCAGATGATGTCTGTACTTATGGTAACAGATCCTCGATTGAATCACAGTTTATAATGTTTCTCTTTAGAATTCCAGATTAAATTTCCACTGAATTTCTTTCTCCCAGAACTTTTATAAAGAAAAGCACTTGTTTAGTTTTCTAGAGAATAAATTATTAAATTCCAAAAATAGATGAACTTCAAAACAATCTGGCTTCAACAATTGAAACACTTTGTACCTTCAAGGTGTAGACATACGATTCTGACTAGATCTAGTAGAAAACGGCTGTTTTAAGCCTAGATTTGAGATCACATGGTAGTTCACGTGACAGGCTACGTGATTTCTAACTTGAACAGCACAATAAAAAAATTGACAAACACAAGCAATTTAATTACATATACGTAACACAGTGCTTTGATTTTATTCATCTCACACAGTTGAACATCTGAATCTTTTTAATAGTTTTTTTTTATGCAATACAAATTCAGTCATCATTCATTTACAGTAGGTCTACTTACTTAATACAAATTCAGTAACAATCATCATCCATTTACATCTTTTTGATACACCTCCTGAAAGGATGTTCATAGTCATGTCTAATGATGTCTAGGTAGTCCTTAATGGAAACAGTGCTGATCTTTCATCCAGTATGGTTGCTACATCATCTGTCTGGAAAACTTTTTTTTACGTTTAATGCTGAATGGTATCAAGATAAAAGTTATAACAACAAGATTTCTTTTAATGTCTACATGATCTTTATTGAATATGATGCTGATCTAACAGCAAGTATGGCTACCACGGTAGCCATCTTAAAAATCTTGCTCTCTCTCTATTCCTCCTGAACAGAAAGCCATATTGACAATGGGGTTTTGCTTGTATGATGTCTGGTTGGTACCATTCATTTGACCTTTGCTATGGCAATCTTGAAAATTCTTGTTATTGCTACTTTTTGATGGATGGTAGTAGTAAAACTGGGTTGTCACCAAAAGACCTGTGATATATATTTGTTCCTAAGAGAAAATGGTACTAATATGATATCCAATATGGCCGCCATGGCTGCTATCTTGATAATCTTGTTGTCACTACTGCTTCTAAGGGCAAATGCATATGAATTTGGGGTTTAAACAAAAAACTTCCTATTATATCTAGTTGTTCCTCAATGAAAATGGTACTCATGTGACATCCAGTATGGCCACCGTGGCTGATTGCTTGAAAATCTTATCACTACTACTCCCAAATGGAAATTCATATTGACATGGGCTTTTCATGAGAAACCTTTTTATTATGTCAAGTTACTCATAAATGAAAAGGGTGCCAATATGGCCACCATGGTATGCATCTTGAAAATCTTATTGTCGCTATTTATCATAAATGGAAAGCCTTATTGACATTGGGTTTTCACCAGAAGACTTCCTATGGTGTGCAGTTGATACTAAATGAAAATGAGGCTGATTGCTGCTAATCCTGAATGTCTGTTAACATTTAGATGCCGTTTTCACTGTAGACTTCAAATGAATATTGTTAGTCATAAATGAAAATGTTGCTGGTCTTACATCCAATATAGTGACCACAGGGGCTAACTTAAAAATCTTGTTATTGCTCAAAATATCAGAGAAGGTTTCAGCATTCAGCAGTTACAAGAAAGAATGGTCTTATCTTGAATTCCTGAAATTTTTTTGGAGTCAGTAATGCATCAATCCCATCAAGGAACTCTTATTTATTTAGTAATGTGTATCATTGGTTTAAAATGTGGCAGGATGTTAAAAATAATTTTCACACTTCCTAATTTTTGCTGCAGAAGAAACAGGAGTTCTCCCAGAGACAGAGAGATTCAGAACAGTTGACCACTGCATCATCAGCAACATCTGTACCCAAACAGAAATCCCAGGCAGATGTGGAAGAAAAGACAAAGTCTACCAAATCCATCAAGGTTGCAATTTTAGCTTTGACTCACTTGTCCAGTTTCTTTTTTCCCATGATACTTATTGAACTGCATCGATCACTAAAAACTAGCATTGTTAATGTGCATTCTTTTGTTATATCCTGAAAACATCAATATTATTGCAGTTATTATTATTCTGAAAAATTGATATGGATCCCCTATCAGTCATTAATAATGAGGCACCAACAGTAATATATTCTACTTCTTTGTAATTTTTATCTGCACATTTTAAGGAGAATTGCTTTGAGAAATATTGCAGTATGTTTGACTTTTTTTTTTTAAAAAAATGATATTTTTACATTGTTAAAGATTGAATGAGTATTTAAAAATGTTAGTATTTGCAACAGAAAACCGGCATGGTCAATTTAAAGCAGTCATAAATCATTTAAGATTTCCCAAGTGCTATGCATATTTAATTGTGTGCATAACTTTCATGCATCATTGTTGGTTGTACTTGAAGTAATGTAAACAGAGTGTTTACATAGCTAACTTTTGTCCATTATTGTAAGCTGTAAATATAGCATGTTTATATGGCATTTTAATTCAGAACACTCTGGGCCCAGTCTTCTTTACAATTTAGACTGGAATTTGCCATTTGAATGACCCACATTTAAGTCAGATGAAAATGTGGATAAATTTGGATTTAATAAACAAATAATTAAGACCTATTTTATATCAATCTCTGGGAATGCATTAGTGATCAGAATTTACAGTTGTATTATAATTCAAGAGAAATTGTTATTTCAAATATTTATTGGAATTATTAAAGTACTCTTTCATTTTTGGATTTATATATACTACTTTTTAGATTATTGTAAACTCATTCAAAGACATTCTGGATTGTATCATTGTGTTTTATCAGGTCATTCAAGATGATTGGAATTCATTTGGAACATTCTATATTTTTGGACTTGTGAAAGGACATTTATGATTATTTGGGATTTAATTAACAAAACTATAAATAAATAAATTGCTTGTTGATTTTACTTAAATTGTTCATTTCACATCTTTCTGTTGTATAGTTTAAGAAATAGAGTGATAACACAAGGTCCTATATACTTTTTGTTGATTTATAATTTTCTTTTACAAGACTGTTCTTGCGATTGTTAATATTGTATATTAGGTATTTTCTTTTTCATTAATTAATAAGAGAGAAAAGTCAGAGCCTCCTCATTTTATGTCCAATCATTCCTAGAGTTAATAGCATTACAATACACCTTGGTAAAAAGCGACATCATATTGATATGATGTATTAATGCAATGATCAGGTGTGATTTTGAGTTGAGCATTAAGTGCTGATTTTACAAAATCAGACAACTTTAAGAAAAAATTTGGTATAACACCCCCACAACCACTTTTGAATGGAATAATAAAGTTAGAAAGAAACGATCACCAATACTAAGGCCAGCCTCCTTGTTTTAAAATCAAGCTAGAAAGCAATCATCACTAATACTAGAGACTTATCCTCGTTTAAATCATGTTAGAAAGCAGTCATCACTAATACTGAAGACAGAGCATCCTCATTTAAAATCAAGTTAGAAAGCAATCATCACTAATACTGAAGACCCAGCCTCCTCGTTTAAAAGCCAGTTAGAAAACAATCTTCACAAATACTGAAGACCTGTTATCCTTGTTTAAAATCAAGTTAGAAAGAAATCATCACTAATACTGAAGACCAGCCTCCTTGTTTAAAATCAAGTTAAAAAGCAGTCATCAGTAATATTGAAGATCAAAGCATCCTTTCCCTGACCTATGACGTAAAGAATGAGCATCATCAGACTATGGTAATATATTGTTTTTAGCATATGGTGCTAGATATGTAAATAAGCATCATATATTCTGCATAATGTCCTATTGGAAATAATGTAAGCTTGCAGTTTAAAGTGAAGAAAACAAAAACTGTGGTTAAGCATAACAAACAGACAGAAAGTGTTTTCAGAATGTAAATGAAAACTTAATATTCAACAATGCAAACCTGTTATTTTATGAAGTAATTAAATTTTGGGGTTTAATTGTATACCACTGACAGGGCTCAACCACAGTCAACACATTTGAAGTTATGTCTACACTGCTGGATTGGATATGTGATGCACATTTACGATACACAGTTACAGACCAACCTACAAGACCAGTTGAGAGATTTTCATCCCCAGAGTTTCTACAGGAAAAAGTTCTTAAGGTATAAAGAAAATAGAGTTAAACATTTCAGTTTCAAGGAATGCTGAGTTAAACTTGTCAGTTAGCACAGTGGATCCAGTCCTTGAGACTGTATACATTTCTTGTTCTTTTATTTCTGTGTATTGTTTCTATTTCATTACAGTGCATGAAATAAATATTTCATGCTTGAGCAAATCTCTTCCTAGTTGTTATTCTGTGTGACAGTAAAGAGTGAAAAAAAATGCCCAGTTCAAAGCTGTCTTTCAGTAGGCAAGTGTCCTTTCATAATGTCTTACCTCTTTTTCCAATCATCTTTTTTTGTGGCCTTTGACTTGGATGGCTTTGTCATCCATATATGTATTTGTCAAATATGATCTTAACATTTATTTGCTACCATCTGTTAATTCAGATATTCATTGTGGTATTTCCCCATCTGTACAGACATCATTCATGGAAAAAACACAGTCAACATACATTCAGCTTTACATTTGTTTTCTTTTTTTTAATAAAATGTATGACTTTCTAAATAAGATAAATTAGGAAGTAATTAAAGAGTATATGAGGTATAAGTACAAAATATAAAGCCAAATCGGTATTATTGATGTCTAATTTGAAATAGTCACATGTACTAGTTTTCATGCATAACATTATGTTCACTGAAGGAACATTCAAAGCATATATAGAAGTTTCTAATTTCTTGAAGTTTTATTTACAACCTTTATCAGCCTTCTGTTATTTCCAGCATTGTGATTACTTGATATGACTAATTTAAATAATATTAATTCATTGGCCTGTCTATCAAATAAACGAATCCATCTATTCATGCCAAATTGTGAAAATTTATTAGAGTACAAAAGTTCTTAAACACTTAGTCAAGAGAATGTGTGTGATTGTGAGATTTTTAACATAGCTTTAACAATTTTAGTCTCATCGCTACAGTGTCTGCAGGGTGGCAGTTTATAGTGATGTCTAGAACTGGGGCATAATGCCACAGAGATGTAGCATCATGTCCCACCCAGTCACATTATCTTGACATCAGGCTGACCAGTTCTAACACTAACCTCGTAATGCTGAGAGCCAAGTACTGCTAGTACCTTTTTGATAAGTCCTTGGTATGACTCGGTCAGGATTCAAACCCATGAACTCCTGCATTTGAGATGGATACTCTAACTACTTATGCCACTGGAGGCATGAGGATAGTCTAATGAACTTTTGCATATGTTGTTGAATTTGTATGATAAATGTATAGTATTCCTAAGGTGACTAGTTTGTGTGGTCATGCTTTTGAAAGTCAATATTTGTTTCTTTTGGCATGAGAAAATATGTTTTATAAAAAGAGAGCACAGGGCATGCTACATCATGTTGGGGGCCTCCAAGTTTTCAATCTATATGGTACAGCTAAAAAAATGTTTCAGTAGTTGAACATTTACTCTATCCAGAAAAGACATCAGTTGGAACGAAATTTGAATCATGCTCATTTATTGAGATGATAATTTGCTTCAGATTCTTCCCTCACTGGTGGAATTACTGAAGGAGTATCCAAGTCAGAACCTTAAGCTGTGTCTGCCATGTTTGCATTTTATATATTGGGCTCTGGTTCATGTGGAACACAATCAGGTAATACAGGTAAAGGGACATAACTCACCCTGGAGTTGTTTTTATGAAAGAGAGATAACTAAGCTGTTTTCAGTCAGAATGAGAGCTTGGAAAGTATCCTGTGGGGTACACATGAGCTTGTAGAATACTCCACAGTTCATTTAGTTGTTTACTGTATTGACAAACCTTTACCTTGCAATCATTTTCTGATCATTGCTAATACGGCGAAAATGTTTAAAGAAATTTAGTTTGTACAAAGTGTCCTGATGAACAACATCCACTTCAAAGTCTGCTTTGATTTGCTCAGACCTTTCACAATGAGCCGAAATATGTTCACTAGGAAAAGCATTTTTGATACTTCACATAGCCATACCTTGCCAGTCTAATCAGGGTTTGTATGCTCAGATGGAATGTAATTATCCCCACACATTAGCACAGGGGATTGTGGGATACCCCCCCCCCCATATTATGTCCATCCATCCATCATTGTTACATTATCTCCACCATTGTAATTAAAACTTAACCAAACTTTATTTGAGTTTTTATCCAGTATGGTAACCAGGCAAGAACATAATTTTACCTGTGTACCACGTAGTCCCGGACAGGGTAGTGGGTGAAATGAGGGGCGAGTGTGGGTAAAAGTCAGATATGTACAGTTTAAATAAAGGGACATTTTTGACAAGTTACTACCCTAGATTCAATCTTGATGGGGGATATATCAAAAAGGGAGCTTTTGAGACAAGAGATGGTGGTATATCTGAACCTCAGGCACATCAGCCTATTCATCTTTCCACCTGGAAAATAATCTCAGTGCAACTATTCCCCCAGTTTTTAATGAATTGTCATAAATCATGGTGGATTACACTGAAATTAGTACATAGTGTGATGGTGTTCGTCAAGAAAAATGCATGTTGATCACTATTTGTACTCAAGCTGTTGTCACAAGGGTTATGCCTTGCTTGTATTCTTCATGGGGTAGATGCAGGTTGCAGAAGGGGCAGAGGTATATTTACATGAACAAATTACATGCCATTCCTATATATTTATTATCATATACACTTCTGTTATTTGGAATATATATTTAGAGGGGAAATGAATGAAAACTCTGAAGTGCCTGTGAAAGTCTAAAATGCCCTGGCCAGGGTATCTCACAATTCTGACAAGATATGATAATACTTGAGCAGTAGAGAGGGTGAACAGACCACTTTTGTTCGAGACCTTATTTATTAAAAGCAAAGGTTCCTACGAAGGCTGAAAAAATAAGGTCACCGAAAAAACCACAACCTAGTTACTGTATCTCTGACGCGCGTTTTTATTTGTTTATTTTACGCGTTGGTCACTCATTATTGGTAGTTCACCCTCTCTGCTGCTGTAAATTTTAACCAAAGATTTTATCTAGACCTATACGATATCTAGATCTTGGGTCATGTAAATTTATTGTTATAAATCCAAACGGAACAGCTTTTGCTTTTGAAAAGAAGTTTCCAAACTTAATCATGTCCATGTCCCCCGAACACAAGGCATAAAAAATATTTTGCAAAGTATAATTATCTACTCCATTAAACACAATTAAGATATTGCAATTATCTCTGATTACTTTAGGAATTTGTGTGTATTTCTGAGTTAAATAAATAACGTCTGTATTTTTGTGACGGCCTCGCGAAAATATCCGAGCTGGATTTGATTGTTTATCCAGCATTACATCGTCGTATACTACGAGATTATTGATGCATCCATCAAGATTGTCTATGGTTGGAGCTTCATCGATATCGGTAATAAAATCAATAACATTATTAGCAGGACACGTCAGCGACTTTGCATTTTCATTAAAATCTTTAAGTACTTCGTAACATCGTTGATCATCTACAGATGGTGCTACTAAATATAATTTATCCCACTTGAGCCATCGCATTATCAGATTAAGTAATAATTGCGTTTTACCAGACCCAGATGGGCCAAGTATAATTGCTGTGATGGAATTTGGTAGTGCTGGATGATGCTTAACTGGCTCTTGTTTTCGTGTCGCTGAGAAATCAATTATATCCATATAATAATAATATGAATTTATATTGCGTTCGATGTAGAGCTCATACGTCCACAAGTGGATTAACGACAATAATAACAAAAAATAATAGGCGCGCACTTATAGGCAGGTTTGTGAAATGTGGTACAAAAAAAAAAAAAAAAAAAAAAATTATTTCATTAAAGACAGGTGGAAATATCGCTGCTTCATTAAGTAAATTACTAGGAGCTCCATGGGCAAAGTATCCTGGTGAGAAACATATACCCGGATATAATTATTGTGGTCCTGGAACTCGTCTCGATATCCTACTCGATAACCGAGACCAACCAAAACCTGGAGAGTATCCAATAAACGCAATTGATCAAGCGTGTCACGTTCACGATGTCGCGTATAAAAGTAATGATTTACAACAACGGCATATTGCAGATGTAAAATTAATTCATGTCATAAATAATATAAAAGATAAATCATTTCGAGAAAGATTAGCTGCTTTTCTGATACAAACTGTTATGAAAACTTAAAATAATGTTAGGGGCTGGTAATTAATTATATAACTATGATAATGGAATCTGTTTATTATAGCCCAAGAGGATATTGGAGAGGTAAAGCAGCGATTAGTAAACTTGCTGAAGCAGCAAAAGTCTCACGTGATGTCGCTGCAGCGTGGTTAGCACGACAGGCAATATGGCAAATCTATCTACCACCACCTAAAAAATTCAGTATGCACATTTTGATGTTAGTACCCCTAATGAAGTTCATCAAGCAGATATTTTGTTTTTACCACACGATACCATTAAAACTGGCAGACGTCAATACACATACAGATACGCGTTAACCGTCGTTGACGTTGCAAGTAGATATAAAGAAGCAGAACCATTATCAACTAAAACAGCGACTGAAGTTGCATCTCCGTTTGAGCGCATTTATCAACGAGGATCCGGACCACAAGATGGTCTACGATGGCCACAATTGCTACAGGTATCATCGTTGATGAAGAAACATAACGTTAAAATCAGACGAGGACACACCGAAATTCATCGTGATCAGGCAATCGTTGAACGATTTAATCGAACACTTGCTGAGCGGTTATTTGGATACCAATACGCGAGAGAAATGTCTGCTGACTTTAAATCCACGGAGAGATCTCGTGAATGGGTTGCAAGGTTACCATCTGTGATAGCTGCGTTAAACAACGAATTGACTCGTGCAACTTCTATGAAACCTTCTAATGCGGTAAATATATATATATATATATATATATATATATATATATATATATATATATATATATATATATATATATATATATATATATATATATACCAGTACAACGTAAATCGTCCTCTCAACAAGTACTAGGTAATGTTACCGTAAGATATTTATATGAACCTGTTGAACTTGAAGGAGGTAGAAAAAGAGCAACTGATCCTATCTGGAGTGTGACCACACACAAAATTTCTAGTGTGGTAAGGTCCACAGGTAGACCCGCAATCTACAGATTAGATTCAACTGCTCCTCAGCGTGGATTTCTACGCGAACAATTACAAATAATTCCTATAGATACACAATTACTACCGCGTTCAATTTTATAAACCTGCGCAGCGTCCAGCGCCTCGACGTCGATTACATTCAAGACAGGTCAGCATCACATTTTCGCGTGTGTGACCAAGACTACTGTTAATTCTATCAACGGTAAATTGTTTGGGATTATTACTCGAGTACTGCCACAGCATATTACAGTTACATCTTGCACAATGATCTTTCTGTTGTGTTTTTAGTTTTATAATAAATTCAACATCAATATCAAAGTCGCGATTATTTTTTTTTTGTCACATTGTTTATAATTCGCTAATTTTTTATTGATATCGACAGCGCTGTCAGGAATTTTCTCGGTTATTACGCAATCCATGATAACCCGGCGCAGTCGAGATATTCTTCTGACTCGAGACACTGCTAGATAAACTAAATTTGACCATTCAATACGATTATCGACAATCCAAATATTTGTATCGGTAATAGTTCATCCCTGTGACGAGTGAATCGTTATAGCGTATCCTAACGTCCACGGCGATTTATCCATACTTAACGCGCTCTCAACAACATCCACAACGACTAAAACAATATCATTTAATACAAGATTTTGTATTCCACCACCAGGAATCTCAACATCAATATTCTGTCGTCGAGTATCTGCTGGGCGATAACACAAAGGTACAGGTAGATTTGAACATTTGTCTTTATGTAACGTAAATAATTGTTGTTGAAGCGTATCGCGAACTATTTTTCTACTCGCAACTATCAAATCAGCAGGTCTCCATAAAGCCCAAAAATCATTCATAAAAGTTTCTGGAATTACTTTACGCATTATTTCACACTGTATTTTATCTGGCTGTAATCTTATTAACTTTTTAAACTCTTTTAGTGATTTATCTATAGCTCTATGGTCATTAGTTGTTTCTTCGTAATAATCTACAAATGTTTTTAGCCATTCATGTGGAGACGATCCAGTGAAAGGTGGTGGTTGACCATGATCGCCGCACATTATCAATGCAGTATTTTTTAATAACAGCCAATCAAGAAATGTTTTTAATACCTCTAGCGACACCGTGCATATCTCGTCCCAGATAATAATTTTAGGAATGTATTTCTCACCCATCCGCGATGCAGTCCATGCGTCTCCGTACCATCTAAAGAAACTATGATACGTACACGATTTTACTCCTCGTTCTTTTATTTCCCTGGCGAGTTTATGTGTCGGCGTCAAAACAATCATATCAGAACAATTACTAAATAATTCAATCGCGCGTGTTGTTTTACCTGAACCACCACACCCATTAAGATAAACGGTTTTATGTCTAGCTACGGGATCATATACAGATGGTGCCGATGACAATCTTGATAGCTGATTATTCTTGTAATATGTTCTCGCAATTTCAACATCGGCGGATTCAGAATAACTGATTATATCCTCGTGTTTTATTTTCCATTCGCCCCATGATGCATGATCGTTAATACACAATTGTTTTAACAAATCCTCATATTTTTTATTTATATAAAATGAATCTGTCGCGACTCTGACTGCGTAACGAGGAAATCTGTTTATCATAGATAATAAATTTATCGAAACATACGCTAGCATCGAAGATCTTAAAAGGGTAAACTGCGGTGACTCGCCATCAGTACGGTTCACAATTGTACTTAATTTAGTTCCGTCTGACAAATAAGCATTACTGCGACCTATAAATGTGTTTTTCTCCGTTGTATCAGCGATTATAAAACCGAGTTCAGCATCGTCCATGATTAATCTTGTACACGCTCGTTTATGATCATATGATCCTCCTTGCGTAAATTTACCGATTATTTTTCTGCCGAGATCTTTTGCAAATTTTTCATCACACTCTCTCCTGCATTCACTAACAATATCATCTTCAGGATTAGAAAAATCTCTTTTAGCATCATTAAATACATCCGGTTCTGGCAACCAGACTTGATACTGCACGCGGTATGATATAATTGCTTCACTTACGCATAACGACATCAAAATTCGCGCATCAAGCATATACTTTATTAGTGCTATTGGAGCCCAACATTTTTCTGAAAAATGTCTCCCAAACCACGCATAAACAATCGGATGGAGATCCTCGTAAAACTCGAACGACTCTATACAGGCGAATCCGGTTAGATCAGCAGGTCCTTGGGGGAGGGGTCCGTTTATCGCTACTCTGTTCATTTCGTGTGTGGGATGTCCAAATCTCTTAAAGTATTCAGAACATTCTCCGTATCCAAGAAAACGTCTAGGATAACACGCTACCATATCAACTGAGATAACGTCATTATAATCGTATTTAGTGTTCTACAATCCACCGTGTCCGTATTCGATACAACTTTTCTGGACATCTTCAAGAAATTCCAATCGTGTCGGTTTCCATGAATTTTTTTCCTAATCGTAGTGAGCAGCAATTGATGGAACGGTAAAACAGTTATTAAGTAATTGTTCAACCTTAATATCATCAGATGTGTATTCATGCCAAAGGCGTTGTGCAAGATTTTTCATTTCTTCATGGAGAGATTCTGTACGATAAATGTCACCATTAGACCGTACAAACTGATCATGATAATCATATTCCGAACTCTGAAACAGCCAAACAGATACAGGGTCAATTGTATTGATATTTCTGATAGCATCGAATACATGACCATTATAAAATTTAACCGTTCTGTCTCGTGGAAATATTGTTACTGCCACAGTCCATGCATGTGCGTTGTGATCAATAATATCTATCGAAGCTCCTCTTGATTTATATTTTGGTTTGTACAAAATCTCTCCGGTTAACGTCTTCACCGTTATTGGGAATTTTAATTTCTTTCCCAGCTCGGCAACGTAGCTGATAGACGCTCCGGTATCTTTAACTGTTTCTGCCCAGGTGTTTATTTTTTGCGCCGTAAATCCGTTAAACCGTTTCCGCGTATCGCGTTTGTGAAGCGTTCTATAACCCGTTCAGCTACGCAATTTATCCTTGACAGTTTCATGGGTTTGAGATCCCCAACGTCAGGTTTATTATTTAACGGATATACCGCGTATACAACTGCAGTCACAGGGTATGATCGCTCGTAATACGGTTGTTCAATACCAGTAAGTATTCCTGGTCTTGAATTTTTACTAAGAACAATATTATTTCCTGACTTGTGGACAGAATTACGTTTGTCACGAATAATCCACGTGTCATCGTTTGTCTTTACAATAAATTTTATTACAATAAAATATTTCTGAACAACGTAGTCAATAATCTCTCTTCCTCGTTTGTCATTCATCACATTAACAGTATTTCCAATTCTGAATGTCGACCACACATGAGCCGCACCATTGTCGCGAAATTCCTTTTTGGCCTCACGGATACGTTTTGTTATATCCTTATTCGGTAAAGCTAGATCTTGCATAGAAAAACTAAATTTATAATTCTGCAGTCTGTCAAGATCAAATCTAGCCCCGGAATGTTCAATCGCGGATAATTCTTGCATTATTATAATTAGGACAAATATATATTTAATTGAATTTTAATTTTTTTTTTTGTATATGATTCAAACAAAGAATCGATGCCGTTGGCTTATGATCGGATGTACTTCTCCCTGTAACAAAGCATGTGTAAATGAATTCTGCGGCTTTCACATGCAATGCGTTAGACAAGGCAGTTTTGGACCAAAACCGTGTATGCGGTGTGGTGTTGGAGTCAGAGGGAAAGCTCAATTGTGTGTACAATGCGGTGGTAAAAAATACAGAGATTGAAACGATATTACGATAAAAAAACACCATGTCATTGTCATGTGAATCTCCTATAAAGACCGAAGAAGATTATCTCGCTAAATTTTCAAAATAATGATTTAAACAAATAATATTAATATATAAATGGAGCAAAATGAGTTTGTGAAGCATCCAATAATCGCTAATTATGAAGCATATCGTGATGGTGTAATTAGGCACTGTAGATTAAAGAAACCAGTCGGTAAGGTCGATAAATTTGGTTATCTTAGATTTAATACCAGTGGAAATAAAAACTATTTATCACATAGATTCATCTACGAATGTTATTTTGGAATCATTAAAGATCGATATGTTATAGATCACATTAGTGGTAATAAGCTTGATAACTCGCTTGATAACTTGCGAATTGTTACACAGAAAATTGCAAGTTGGGAAATACTGGCGGCATACGATACGCAAGGGCTATTAAGGCCGTAAATGCAGATGGTGAAGAAATTATATTTAATTCTATGAATTCTGCTGGTAAATACTTTATCATAGCATCACCTTCAGTAAAATGCGTGGCAGATAATATCACGAGATCTGCTTTTTCAATGAGATTTGTACAACAAATCAAGTTCACCTATCTACCAGAACATTCTTCACGAATCAATATCTCTTTCTTTCCCCTGTTTTGCTTTCATAGTATCACGCACTTTATGTAGATGTTTTTTTCATGACGCAATGGTATTAGGTAATGAAGCGAGACAACTCCGTCAAGGATAAATAGTAAATATCGTAGTTGTCGTACTTGTTGTACTAATGATATTGCGAGTTTGGGTCAGAACACACACTGTTTTGAGTAAGTATCGATTTCAATAGTACACAAAACACATTCTCTGATTGTCCAAACTGTAACTGTAAAAACATTTCAATGAATTTAGTTATACATGTAAATCTCAATAGTATTGCAAATAAAATCGCCTTTATAAATATTTAATGTTTTTTTATTCTGTTGATTTTGTTCGAAAATCTCGTTTTTTGTTCGAAAATCTCGTTTTTTGCATGAAAAATGACCAAAAATCAATGAAATTCGGCTAGATTTTGTAACGCTAGTAGGGTCAAAACCCCAGCGATTCTCTAATTGATTTTGATGATTTGTTTTGATTTTATAGAAATCTTTGGTTAAAATATCACAATTGTTTGCTAAAATGAAGTGAGTTTTGGGCAAAATTTCTTATTTTTTATCAGTTTTTAGTGAGTTATTGTCAAATTTATCGAAAAATCATCAAATCAATTAGAGAACAGCTGGGGTTTTTACCCATCAGATTTATGAAATTGTTAAGATTTCTTGATTTAGTCGTGCAATCACCCCATCAGATTTTATGAATTTTGTTCGCTTTTCTCGATCTTTTCACGTCAAACCCCCAGCCCAATCAACGATTGGTTTATGAAATTTGATCAGATTTATCAGATTTATTCAGTTTTATAAAAATATGCCAAAAATCATATTATATTATATAAAATGAAATTTAGCAAAATTGTTAAGATTTCTTGATTTAGTCGTGTAAATATCCCATCAAAATCAGAGAATTTTGTTCAAATTCCTCATTTTTAGTCGTGAAAACACCCCATCAGATTTATGAAATTTGTTCAGATATCTCAATCGTTGTATAAATAATGATGCTATTATGCACATTATTTAATAAAATCTCAATAATATTTATGTTTTCTACGTTCTTATGCGACCCAGCAGTTTCTACATGAGGTTATTTTTAGAAATAAGCTGGCATTGTGTGTTTCTATAGCTATCGATTATTTTAGCATCCTTGGCAACGTCTGATTAATACAGACTTTCAACTGTGGGTTTTATGTAATGCAGTTTCAAGCATTTGGAAACTGGAAATAAATTCTGATTTTATTATGAAATTCACAATAAAATCTGATTTTATTAAGAAATTCACAATAAATTCTGATTTTATTAAGAAATTCACAATAAATTCTGATTTTATTCTGTTACGCTAAGTACATTATGCGCTAACTATATACTAATATTTTCATTATGTATACATACTGAAGTCCGGTGGCCGATTGCTAACGCGCTTGGACTCTCATGCTCAAGGTCCGTGGTTCGAATCTCGTGATTGGCAAATGTCTACGAAGGTGATATTATGCCAACAAATTTACTTAATTGGGGCCGAATGCCGCCCCGTTCTACGTTTCAATAGAGATTTACACACTTTCCCACTATGTCAACTCGTGGTGGGTGTACTTTTGCACTCCCCCGGGTTGATTATATGGGGAGGGTGTGCAAGTTTCTATTGAAACGTAGAGAAAGGCCCTAGGGTAAGTTAGTTAAGTTTATATGTAACTGTGCCTTCCTAGAGTTAAAGTTCTTAGAATTAAGTTTATATGTAACTGTGCCGTCCTAGAGTTAAAGTTCTTAGAATCAAGTTTATATGTAACTGTGCCGTCCAAGAGTGAACGTTCTTAGAATTAAGTTTATATGTAACTGTGCCGTCCACAACAAAACCTTGTATATAATTGCTGTACATATGCTTGCTGTAGATACGTTACTGTAAGTACGTTACTGTAAATATGCTTGATTGGGGGGTGGGGGGGTGGGTACAGAAAATCGCAATGCCTAGACAGCCCTCTGAATTTCTAATATTTCGTTTCGATTAGGAATTCGCTGGGGGGTGTGTCTATGCGAATGCGTCCATAGGATAATTTTATATGTAATTGTGCTGTAAATACGCTACTGAAATTAAGATTCTGTGTTTTGTGCTGTCCTTAATTAAGATATAATCATAATCATATGTACATAATCATCTTCATATCTATATAATCACATGTATATAATCATAATCATATGTATATAATCATAATCACATGTATATAATCATAATAATATGTATAATAATCATAACAATATGTATATAATCAAATAATATGTATAATAATCATAATAATATGTATATAATCATATTAATATGTATAATAATCATACTAATATGTATATAATCATAATAATATGTACATAATCACCTTCATATGTATATAATCATATGTATATAATCATCTTCATATGTATATAATCATCTTGAAACAGTCCTTAGGGACTATTATTTTTATATTAAACAAACATATATAATATAATGAATTCTGAAAACATTAATGTTATTATTTCTGCGATTAAAAAATTACAGCATAACGGTGTAAATATATCTGATAATCTTAATCCTGAAAAAATTCTATGTGATTTTGAATCATTACAACAACGAAAATTAGAGAACAGGTACAAACTACCATCTGATTATAAATTCATGAAATTTATCCAGCAGGCGATGTTACAGTCGCTGTCAACAGCTACAGATAATCAGGTAAAGCTGTTTGTACCTCTCTCGCGAGCTAGGGACAAAATTAAGCTAGAACTATCTCATGAATACGAACAGAAAAAGATTATAAACTTTCGTATAAGACAGTTAAGAGAGCATTGTGAAAATGAAAGTGAAAGTGAAAATGAAAGTGAAAATGATAATGAAAGTGGAGTTAATGTGATAATGGCTAAACAAAATCCCTGGTAAGTATATAGGTTATTTACTTATAATTTTGATTTAACCCAGTAAAAAAAAAACTATTCTGATCCGATTCGGATATTTTTTTGTGTGTGTGTGTTTTTTAATGACGCATTGTGATAAAACGCTCTATGATCTCACATACAGATTTATACTTAACGTTTCATTCTGTAAATCCAAAATACGTCCTGCTGATCAGTAAGTTTGAAATATATCCTTGATAATAACGGATTATGTACACGTAGATAAACGGGGTTTATTGGCTCTGATACAATTAACCACCCGGGAGGCACTTGAGGGCTAAATGTATGTAATATATATCCTTGCTGGGCCTGGCTAGATTTTGAAAGATCTACTTGATAGCTGCCATCAATTACATCACATACTAGATTGACTGTGATCGTTGATGTTATATTAACAATTTGAGGCGAGATATGACGGCCTCCACCGTATGGATCGTTGTTATGTTTAAGCATAACCAATGACGGGACTATTTTTTTCCATGATTCAAGTATTTTTGGGAAATATTCATCAATGACATCGTTGAGTTGTTTTTTATTTCAGCGTTATTTATTTAAATATGGTATTATAAATGTTTGTAAATCTTTTTCTGTTATTTTGTAATGATCAAGAAATATTTGCTTAAGTTTTGGATATGTATAAATATTTCCATCGACTTTAGTCGCAACGTTTATAATACTTCGATTAGCGATATATAAATCAAATAAGATCCCATTTAAATGTTTTATTGACTCGATTATCTGATTTTTTACACCATCGTCATAATGTTGAGATAATGAAACAAATAAACTTCTTAAATCATTAAGTTTTTTATCATATTCAGGCTTAAGAAGATCTAAAAATATTTTCAAAAATTCTTCATCAACAATATCTCTAGTAGTCCCCGTCCTGGCGTCTACGATGATAACATTAAATGCTGATCTAGTTATCTTAGGGATCCTTTGACCGTCGAAATAAGTAAAGTAATATTCATTGTTGCTTGGATCAAATTCAAATGCTATATAATACCATACATTTTTATTTCGATATTCTGGATCTTTAATGAATCTTTTTTCTGTTGTGAGAAATTCATTTTTGGTTGGTTCTGGAATTCCATTTGATTTTTGGTCAGGAACATCAGGCCATCCTAACACAGATCTGATGGAACTTTGATAAATATCTACAACATAATCAGGGGAATTTATTTCAATCGCCGCTGATAATGTTGGTTCGTAAACAGTGATTGCTATTTTGGATTCTTTTCCTGTAATAGATTTAATTCTGCGTTGGAACTCATCATTAATCTGTTCTATTTGATAACTGCCCGTTGAAATTCCAACAACTTGCCAATCAGGAGTTCCATCGGGTTTGTTCTTATTCGCAAATACAAGTGAATTATTTGCTGGTAGTCCACCGAATGGTTTTGACATGATATTTGGCCAGCTATGATAAAGTCTTAATTGTGCTAATGCTATTTCACTTGCTGGAATTGCAGTTGGAAAGTTAACGCTAAATTCAGGATTGGTCGAACTTTACGATATCATAGTAGTTTTTGGCGGCGTTGTATTAGTGACGATATTCTGTAATAGTTCCAACGTCGACATTATTTAAAATACTCCGTTATTTAATAGAACGCAATCTCATGAATTCAACCTTCAGTTAGTTACTTTATCACTAAAATCGCTAGAGAACGCATTGCTTTCCATTTTAAATGCTTCATCGTAGGTTTTCATTATCATTGCGAACTCCTCATCAGATATTTTACCATCGCTGAGATACGCAGAAAGATACGATGATAGTTTAGAATAAGATGTTGTTGCTGTGTGTAGTTTTGTTATGTACTCGCTTAATTTATCATTTGTACACGTAGATATTTTCTTAGCGATAATACTGAGAATGCCTGCGCATGTTGTTGCCGTTGAAACGACAATTGTTGCAACTGCAGGTGCTGTCATTGTTATTGTTGATAATAATAATCCGGTTCCAGCAACAACAGCGGAAACTGAGTAAACGATTATATCAATAACAACCATACGCCTGCGATATTTTTTTACTTTTATTGTATAATCGTCGATGATATTTTTTAGTTTGGTTTGACACTCACATACTTGAGCGTATCTGTGACGTTGAACGTCGATAAGTGACTCATTCACTTGATTCATTATACCAACAGCGTCATTTAATTAAGCAATTAAGATTCAGCTACGAATTCTAGGCACCACCAGTAACGTCTCGGGGGCATTTCCGTTGATGTTGACGTAAACGTTTCTTTGATGTTCTTGGTTAGCATCACCAATAGAGGATTATGATATACATTCGGTGATAATGAAGTGGCCGCAGTAATTTCCAAACCGTACATAGATAACCTGTATAACCCAGTTACTTCTGCGGTATGTTCGAGAGTGTTATTTTGCGGTGTCCATGTTGTTGATCCTGATGCTACTGTGTATACCACATTAACGATCTGATTGTGAGGAATTTTAATCAGATTAGTTTTTTGAACAATACTAGGTATTCCGTTAATAATGTCGTTGAGTTTCAAGTTAATGTCGGAGAGTTTGATATCAACGGTTGGTTGTTCCCCAAAAAAATCTTTAATGGGTTTTTTTATGTTTCTACGAAAATTTAAGAAAGTTTGTACGTGATTATTAAAAGTACCATTGAGTGTATTCATTTCATCATTGATTGTTTTTAACGAAGTTGTTATAGGCATGTTGCTATCGTCTACATATTTCTTCGTTGCAGCGTCAAAATCTGATTCTGGTGTTCTAAGATTATTAATACCATTATTATTCATGTTGAGAAATGCACGCATTATACCACCGTTGACTAATACGTACTTAGATTCTTGATCATCGACGTATTTTTTTTGTTGCTGCATCTGTATCTACGGTTGGGTTTCCAAGGTCTATAATTTTATTTGGGTTCATAATAATGTAACCCGTGAATGAATCACCAGCTCGCTTGATAAAATCGTTAACTGACTTACCAGAATCTTGCATTTTACCTTGATCAGAAAAAATAACGATATTATTAATAACCGCGGTGGGAATTCGTATAAGAACATCTAACAATTGTATGTTACTCGTTTTTAATCACCCTTGTTTATCCTGAAAAACAACGACTTCATTTTGATCCACACTTGTGATATTTAATAAATCATCGATTTCATTTCTGAGCTGATCAAGAGTTGCATATTTAGATAAATCGACTTGCTGCTGAGCTTTGCGAGGAGATCTTCCATAAATATCTACCATTGTATTTACTGATATCTGTTTAAGTGTGACAACGTGGTATATTCATGCACGACTTTATGAGGTGGTGTTGTTGATTTTGATACAGCATCAAGTACAGCAAGTACTTCTCGACCACAGATCGGCGAATCCGTTATTGTTTGTGTTGGTAATGTTGAATACTAGATTTTAGAACGCATCAAATTCTGAGCAGTGTTTACATATTTTTAAAAATTCCTTTGGTGGTGCCAACCCATACGAATCAAAATAAATAATTCCACGTGGATCAATTGCATACGCCACCCAATGGGTGCCTAGTCCAGAGTTTTTATCGATATTAATAATACCAGTTTCTTGTCGCATCGCAAGAGGAGGCAATTGATCACGCATAAAAACTCCTCTAAAGTTTTTTTTATATTTAGTTGCTTAGCGGCATTAAGTAAATCAAAATTGGACATAGGAAGAATCATCGAATTTGATGACGAAGTTATCGGGGTAATCTTAGGCCGCTTCCGTACCATGAATGTGGGGTCCCTGGTAATCTTAGACCGCGACCGTATGTTGGGCCTGATGATCTTAGACGTCCCGGCTGTGGAACGTTTGGTGCTCTTAGACGTCTTCCGCGTTGTTTTGCCCGTGATCTTTTTTTTAAATTTTCTGCGTGCATAATTCCTTGACCCGTTGCTTTCTTTAACGCCATTCCAGCAGCGGTTCCAACAGCGCCTAATGCAGCTGCTTTTGCAACAGCTGGGGCTGCAGCGGCTATTAATGCTGGTATTGCTGCGAGAAGTGGAAATATGCCACCCGTTTTAACGATGTCTTTAATGACGCTCGCAGAAAGATTGAGTTTTATACCCTTATTAATTTTTTTTGCTTCATTGAAATGCCTGAGCTGACGCTCGGTCTACGATAATTTATTTGAGCCACTCATCTGTTCTTTCTTTAGCGATATTTTTATTCCACAGTTATCTTTTGATGCTGATTGTAACCTTTTAATCTGACCAGGAGTCAGACTAACACTAACGTGATTATATGACATTATAATATTCATAAACGATCTAATTACGTGTTACATATTTTCAGCTGGAGCATCAACAACTCTCATTCGTCCACCAACACCTTCAAGTAACATTGATTTATCGCTGAGGATAACAGCTATTGTTCTGTAATTGGCAACAGCTCCAATATCTCTATTAACATGAGCTCGAAAATGTATATCGACTACGGATTGTCTGGTTAAATCTAAATGTTCGAGCGAAAAGTAATAAATCGGATATAATGTTGTAAAATCCAGTTGTGATATTTGTAAACCAGTATCAATATTTTGATCACGCCCCATGAATGCCATCAGACGTTAATATGCACGTGCTACATGATTTTGATCGAAATTCAGTAATATATCCTCAGATGGTTCTTGATATCCATTTATCCTTAAAGAAACTTCAGAAACATCAAGTTTGTCAAATATCATTATGCTTTCATCTTGATCGTTTACTCGTGCAGCATTTTGAAGCGCAATAGATATATGTCGCGGTGCAGAAACACCTTGTTGTGATGCTATTTGCCATGTAAATAAACCATTAATATTACTCTGGATAGCATCTGTGGTCATTGTCAACCATGATAACATTGACTTACCACCTTGACTCATAAAAGATAGTAACCGATCTTCTTCAGATATTGTCGGAGTCATCACCGGCATCCACAATGAAAGCTTCGTAAGAATTACTCTACCAGCATCAACTGCACCAGGTCGCCAGATTGCATCATTGTCGGATGCTTTTCGTACAACTGTATGCCTAGATCCAAAAATGACTTTTCTGACATTTCTACAGAATCCAAATATATGTGAAAGTGGAATTGCACATGAAAATGCTCTTCTATTACGTTTTAACATTGATTTACGTACTGCAAATCCTAAGTTGAAATTTGCATTCATCGATAATACTGCAGGGGCATCTGCAGCTCCTCCTGCAGCTCTCACATCACCTACATTAACATTTCTACTTTCTGGAAAATCAGTTGTATCCTTTGCAAACATCATTGATGGGCCAGCCGATCTTCAATAATCATCGCTGTATCGTGCTAGACCCAATATCGTTGTGGCGACGTCGACGTCTTTCTGAATTGATTCAATATTTTTTCCGTCAGTCATGTACGTAGCGCTGTCAAATAACATCATAATACCATTATTAACAAAACCAACAATGACATTGTCTCCATATGCTACTGGTGCTGCAGGAGCCGCGTTATTTAAAATCTCACCTTCTACTTCAATAAAAGCCTCCGCGGGTAAGAAATACCTACTTGTATCCTGAACCTGTAGTTCAATCCTCCCACGCTGATCTGGAATTTGTGCGTCATAAGAATAATATTGATAATCGCGCACAGATTCATCTTTTAAAACCGGTGCGTCCATATCAAACGCGGGATCAGATATACGCTTGAACATTATTTATTATTATCGTCTTCGTCTAACACGAAGACCGCTTCCTGCTATCAGACTAGCGGTTATATTTTTTTCTTTTCCTGACATTGGTACATCAGCTAATTCTGCTAGTTTCTGATTAGCAGCTTGATTTATTATTTTACTGACATTTGCGGGCATCGCTTCAGTGCTGGGTAATTTTACTGGTTGAGGTTTTCGTCGTATTAATCGCGCTAGTCTATCCTTGATCGCTGAGAATGCTTTGCTAGCAACATCACCAACAGCGCCAATACCTTTTTCACGAACAACATCAATAGCTTTCATTCCCAGTTGCTTTGTAATCGGTATTGCTTTTGGGGCCATCCGTCTAAACAGACCCTGAACAACATCACCTAGTCCATCTCCGTAGGTCGTTTTGTATACCGGTAATCGTGAATTTATTACCCTGACCATGGTTGGTCTATGAATATTGTGTATGATCATATTATTATTAAGTGATTTTATCACTAATTGCATCTAATTACATACTTAATCACTATGATACTCATCGGCGATTTCATTAATAAGGGACCGATACACATTAATATCCATAACACCACCTGTAAATAATCGTTTACAAATATCAGCTGCTTCGTTAATAATTTCTGGAGAATTATTACCAGCTCGTTTTCCTCCAATGAGAATTTCTAGTCGATTAACATCAGCAAGAACGTTATTGGGAAAAGTAATAAGACCACTTCCTAAACCACTTCCAGTTGCGCCAGGACCTTGATATTCTTCCTCTGTTGTTCTAACTGGTTGTCGTGGTGATTTCATTTTTTTCATCATTCCTTGTAGCTCTTGTCATTGTTGTTGTATATCTTGTAGTTGCGGTGATGGTTGTTCTCGTTGTTGTGGTGATTTTTGTGGTTGTGGATAATCACGAAGTGATTGGGAAAATTGTTAAACTTGTTCTCCAAGTATTATTACTGGTTTCTGTAATTGTTTATTTCTTTTGATATATTTATGTACATTCTCATCAAATTCATTATAGTTAATAATATCTTCATCAGATCTAATTTCTGGAATACCAGTATGGATACGATATACATCCTTGATCCAATTGGCAGAGCTTAGAGATTTAACATGTTCTGGTTTTACATATTTTTGTCTTTCATAATATCTAAACGCGGCAATATCAATTACTTGCTTTCGGTCCTTGATAGCAGTAATACCTTCAGGCGTAAATTTATCCATTATATTAGTTCTGGTTTTTGGTGGTTTAGGTTGTGGTTGTGGTGTTTGTGATCGTGGTTGAGCTGCTCGAATACGGCCAGCAATATCAACAGGCAATGTTTCAAGAGCTCTTTTTGTTGCCTCAGTTGCTGTAACAATTTTCTTTGTTGGTTCGACAATCGGTTTAAATAATTGTTCTGCACCTTCTGCAAATTCCACTCGAGATTCCTGACGTGATTGTAGTTGTTGCTTGACTAAATCACGAACGGGTAAATATTTTTTGATTGCCTCTAGTCGCTCTCGAGCTAATCTAGCTGATTGTGGTTCTCCAATCATTATTGATAATATTTATAATGGCTGTTTAATTTACAGCAGCAGAGAGGGTGAACTACCAATACTGAGTGACCAACGCGTAAAATAAACAAATAAAAACGCGCGTCAGAGATAAAGTAACTAGGTTGTGGTTTTTTCGGTGACCTTATTTTTTTCAGCCTTCGTAGGAACCTTTATTTTTAATAAATAAGGTCTCGAATAAAAATGGTCTGTTCACCCTCTCTGCTGCTACTTGTGTATTCATGCAGATAGAGCAATTAATGTTATCTGGATAACCAAATAGGATTGTTCCAAATTGAGAGGGCATGGATATCCAACCCTACATTATCAAAATGCAGCAATCAGCTTTTGCATAGATTTTTGAAGGAAAAAATGAATCAACAGTAAACTCTATTTTATAACGGTATCTTGTAGCTTTATTTTAGTTTTGTTTCCTCCTAGTATGATTTAAATAAATAGATGCTGATTGAAGAAATAAAAATGTTCTCATGGTTTAAGTGGATATCTGTCTAACCTGCAAAAACAAGGTAAGCCTGAGTTGTAATATTTCTGGCAGAGTCGTAGTTACTGTAGTTTCATTCTCTTTCAGTGTTATCATTTTATGATGAAGTTTTGTTTTTAAGCTTTTGAAAATCAAGGCAGCTGGGGTACATTATGCCGTGGAGTATAGACGATATTGCATTCCACAGATCCCATATCTGCCATTACTTCAGCATTTTGCATGTAAACCTGTTTATCATTCATTAGAATGACCTATAAAAATGCAAATATACCATGCTACTTACAAATCTGAAGGAAAGTACCATTCATTGTCCTCTTTGTTGTCTTTTTTCTTTTCTTGATAGTCTTTCTTCCTTAGAGTTGAAGAAAGCTTACAGTTTATACATAGCGCTACCAAGATCTTTTAAGATATTTCTCCATAGAAAATACTTTATTTTAAAAAATTGACTCTAAGTTTTGATTTTAATTTATGCCAAAAATACCAAATCAAATCTTCATATTCAAATGTTCTTTCATTCTTGGTAAATGCAACAATTCCCATTTCCACCCCACCCCACCCCATCATATGCACAGTTATTTTTGTTAAATTGCCTTTTCCATGTGAGAAGAATTTTCTTCAGAAACAAACCTTGCATCTACCATGAGGCGTCTGGGAGAAGAGCTTTACAAATCAAAGTCAGTACGTTTCATGGACTCGGATCCATCTTTATCGGGAGACCTTCCTGGATCACCAAGCAAATGTGAGAAACCCAAAGAAGGTGTTTATTTTCACAGTGCCAACCTTCATGTCCGTCTTCTGTCATCCCTGATCATTCTCAGAATATTATCTAAAGATAAGGTACAAGTTGAATGCACAGCTCTTTAGGCTGAAATTGACGGAAGTGATTATTGTACATGAATGTTTGTCAGAATTTAACTGAGTATACTATTAAGATGTGGTGAGCCAATAGTAATTGAAGTGAAACATTAATTAATTAAATGTTAGTGTTTAAGATATTGTCCTAATTTTGGTCACTTTTTCAACATTTCAACACCAAATTGAGATTTTACATTATCCTGACTTTGATACTTCAGACACTGTGATGCTTTTGACACTGGAGTTTTGTCAAAGATAGAGATAGTACAAAGAAAAAATATATATTAAATTTTGGAACTGTATGTCTTTAAGTGGAAGAATAAATCTTCACCAAGAAAGTTGGGGAATTTATAAGATTTAAGAAAAAATTGAAATTTTCCAGTGAGATATACAGGTTAATATCATGCAAATTTTAAATCTTATTACTCAGCTTAATCCTTGATGACTGCTGAGTGTTAGGTGAAAAAATTCTTTGTTGCCAACCAAAGTAAAAAGAAAGATAAGAACGATCTTTTCCCCCAAAAAGAAAACAGGAAAGTATTATGGGACTGTGCCCCAAAAATGACATCATTGTAACACGAAGACTTTCATATCTGGGGTTTTGAGCTCAATGGCTTTTATGACATCATTTTGGGTATTTATCGTTCAATGACTCTTAGCAAATGAAGAAATTGTCCGCTTATGCCAACTATTCGTATTTGTGACTTTGGGTCAGTAGGCTCTGAAACGTAAGTTACATTATAAAAATGTACATTGTACATTATTCGTATTTGTAAGGGCTGTTCCAGTAAAAAATACATGAGACCCAGGGAAGGCACTTTTAGTGTAGAATAGTCAGCCATAGATTCAGTTTAGAATTTTTTTGTTGTTGTTGTTTTCATATGAACTCTTTGGTAATCTGAGTACCCTAGCATATATTTTTTTTTTTTAAAAGTGCCTTCTTTGAGTACCATGCATGTTTAAATGGAACAGCCCTAAGAAAATTATGTTTATTATTAAATGTTAGACAGGTCTTTGTACTGATCATAATTAATATGCCACCCTGTATCATGATGTGTTCATTTCAAAATAATTATTAAATGTTAGACAGGTCTTTGTACTAATCATAACTAACAAACCACCCTGTATACTATAATTAGGTCATTCGGCATCCTTTACCACATGGCATTTTGTCAATTTTTTATTATTTTCCCAGCTGACCTACTAGCCAGTGTGTTTGATTCCTTGAGGAGTGACCTGAAGTCAGATGTAGCAAAGGAATTGTTCCTGTATTACCAGGACACCCCTGTCATCATCCATTACCTTAAACCTGTCAAAAAGGTGGGCTTCTTGTCATTACCTTTTATGAGCATTTCCAAAGCCCAAAGTTGTTTTAAAATTTTGTGAGTACTGTATTTACCGTAAAGACTGGGGCATGATAAAGTAGATATTTTTTTTTCCTGTCCCAGAACTTATGATGAAACTTTTTTCACCTAGGTCATATGTTCCAAGACTTAAAAAAACAAAATAAAGTTTTGCTGAATGTTTTGCCCACTGCCAACAATTGCACAGTGCAATAAAATAGATGAACAAAATGCTTATTTGATAATAAAATGAAAGAATCTAACCTTGTATTGTTATCATTTATTCCTCTTTTTTTCATCATGAGCATTAACAAAATATATATCCATGCACTCCGTATTTATAATGTAGACATCCAATATGTAGCATGTATTGCTTATGTGAGATAACACACGACACATTCTTCATTGACATGAACATAGAGAAACAAATCGCGTTTGGTTGTACTCAAAAGTTTGAATGTATTATCCGACTGAAAACCAGATCTAACAAAATCGCAAACAAGAGAGGAAAATATCAATCGATTGCTTGAAGGCCTCTGCAATTCATTTATGATATAGTGTTAGGTGCCAAATAGCCAAGATTGCATTATATTCAGATTAACTATATGGCAATATCTCGCAAATAGAAACCATTATTTGCAAATACATTCACTATGAATGCAAATGGCAATCTTTAAGCTAGCATGTGTTACGAAAAGGACTATTGAAACAAATTATTGCTGTGGATACTATTTATCTGCAGACATGAATGCCCATTTGTATCAATTATGACCATAGATGCTAAGCAAATAGAAGCCCAAGTGGTGAATAATCATAACTGGCAGTAAGCAATAAACTCACTGTATGTTTGGGATATCAAATACAAAGGGTATTTTATTACAATGTAAGCTGACCTCAGAAGCAGACATTGGATTCCTTTAAGTGTGCCAATTTTTAAAAAATTTATTATATACAATGTTGGCCGACATAGGGAAGTCAGCCTTTTACCGGTATTCACGGGAATTTTGATATAAATTGAAACATTGGTATAATTTTTAAAGCGCCACAATATAGTGCCTTATGCATGGACATCGATGACTCAGTGTCGCTCAGAAGATTTGTAGAAAATAAAACCATTCGTTGAATTCATGAAGGCCAGAAGAGAAGATGATTTCGCCAACAATATGATCATTAACATGGTTGAAATTTAAGTGTACTTTGATCTCATTCCTGGATGGAATTTCGATCTCATTCCTGGACGGACTTTCAATAAGATGGGGGTTAAAAAGTGTGAGAACTAGTAGATTAAAAATATCTGACTTTAGTCCTTGCGGTTTCTGCTTCAAGAGATTTGTTGCCTCCAACGATAATTTTTCAGGAGATGAGAAAGCTAAAAAATATTCATGCACCGAAAGGACGGATCGTAGCTGTGCAGGAAAAGGGTTGGGTTGACGAGATGATGCTGCATTGGGTTAGAGTTTTATCTCAAGTACAAAGTTTTATATTTTTTTAAAAATAAAATTTGAGTTGGAGTGCATTTTTCAACATTTAATTTTCAAATGATTTAAAAGGTGTCCCTCAACTTATGGTCCCCCAAAAATTGTGTCCCAGAAAATACAGTTCACAAAAAATTACTTTGAAAGTTTATGGTGCCCCGACAAGTACAATGTCCCAACATATACGGTAAATACATTAAACACCTTGCCTGTGACAAATATTTCACCTAAAATATGTCATTATCGCCATATTCTTCATTGTCCATCATCTAGTTCCAAGTTTAATATGAAAATGTAAGAACAAATTTTCTTTGTCATCAGACTTGATATTTGGGGCTATAAAGTGATACAGTACACCTATTGATAAAGGGATCATAAGGTAAGAAGTCCATTTCATGTGAAACTGTATTATTTTCACCTGAATAAAATATATTCAGAGCTTATGTTCACATTCCAAAAGGATGTAGCATTGTCTTGAATTTGAGTTACCTCCCTTACTCTTTACAGAATGTAGAACAATGACAATTGAACAAGGGCTATGAAGTGAACACTGCAAATTTTTTGAATGTTAGAAAATGAAAGGAAAATTGATATTTATTCTAATGTATGACAGACAGATTCTAGCAATTTTCATTATGCCAGGACAAATTGGGTCTTGTGGAAGAATTGCTCCATTTAATTCTGAAGCATATTCTTAGTCTCAAGACCTTCAATTGGAATTAGTTCAGTTGACCATGATCAAGGTACTTATTGACAAGACCATTAACCCTGGTTAGTGAGGAGCATCATACTAGTTTTGTGGAGTGTGCTGCCTAAAATAACTGAAGATACTCAATGTTTTTAGCTCAACTAACCATAAGGCCACATAAACATATTATATGGCACTACATTCAATCATGTGTTGTCCATCGTTTACTGTAGATCAAATATTGCATCTTACTACTTTAGGGTTTATATTTCTGATCTGATTTTAATCAAACTTAGAACATGGGCTTATATCATCAAAATCTCTGATATTTTCAGTAATGAGCAAAGCCCATGGATATTATGGTAACGTTCCAATATCAGATTGACTGAGCTTGTTAACATTCTGCAGGACATATTTCTGATCTGATTTCAATCAGACTTGGAGTGTATGGTTGCATCATTAAGATCTAACAAAAGTTAATAATGAGAAAGATGCATGCAAATTAATGAGATGATCTTAAATAAGAATATCAGGGCTTGTTAACACTCTTGATGATATATATTGTTATCTGGCTTTGATCCAACTTGAGATTTGACCCTGTATCATTAATATCTCAGTAGATATTGATAAGGAGCTCTGGGTGGCTAAGAAGTTTGAGGCACTTGACTTTTTCAAGTCACTCACATCTCAGTTCTGTCTGTGTGGGTTCAAGTATCAGGCTCAGTCAGCATGGGTTTGTGGGAAAGCTTGCCAGTATCTTCCTGTGAGTCAGTGATTCTTTCTGGGGTCTTCCCCAGGTGATTCCTCCACCATATATATTGGCTGCCATGTATAGCCTGTCATGTTTGAAAAATTGCATTAATTCCAGAACAGTAAAAGAGATTGGTGATGAGCAAGTTCTATGCGTATCAATGAGGTGACCTTACAAAATTGACCGAGATTGTTATCATCTTTTTTGACCATATTTCTGATCAGATTTTGATCAAACTTGGAATATTTGATAAAGATCTTCGGCAGGTTTTGATAATGAATAAGGGGGTCTCATTCATGAGGCAATATTGCATCTGACTAGCTGATTTTAACAGTCTGAAAATTATAGTTCTGATCTAGTTTTGCTTAAACTTGGATTATGGGTTTATATCTTCAAGATCTTGGATGAATCGTTAATGAACAAGATCCAAGACAAGCAATGAGGTGATCATGGATCTGAATTGATATAAGTTTGGTTATGAGCAATAGACTATGCTTATTAATTTTGTCTTTGGAAAGAATGTTTTCTGGAACTATTAAAATTGGTAAAATCAGCATTGATGCAAAACTTTGGGGGATAGTTTATATAGATTGTTTTTTGTACAATACTACATTAGCCTGCTTGATGAAATCATCAGCTGTTAATTTATGTAAGCTATGTTAGCAGTATTAGACCCATTTGGACACCTTGTTATTTCACACATTCAGTTATGTTTTTATCTAAGCATCCTATTTTCACTATCGATCTGAAGCAAAATATTTACGAACCAGTTTTATAATAATATTGAGTAATATGAGTCATTAAGGCTTAAAAAAAGCTAAAACCAGCAAGCTTTAACATTAATTTAAGAAGCCAATTCCTCTTATCTGTTGTAAAGAAGGCAAGTTTGAACAGTAAACTAACTTCATTAATGGTTCATACCTGATGTATAAATACATGGAATGACTTCAAGTTAGTTATAACATCAATTATTGTTCATTTCAATAGAATGTACCAATCCAAACAGAGGGAACAATTTGGGTTTTGCATGATAACTTTAAAAAGAATATTTGGATTTTGACCAAATTTGATATGCACTTTAAATCAATGAGACCTTGAAAGAATTTGATTTTCAGCCTTATGTATCATCAATTAGAGGAGTTATGCCTCCTGGTTGCCAATCCTCCAGATTTTGGTTTTTTGGATCATAACAAAAGATTTGTTGGATTTCATCCAAACATGTTTTCTTGCTTTATATTGTTGAAACTTTGAACGAGCTTGAATTCATCCATTTTTCATTGTTAACAGGAATTAGGCGCAACAATTGGGTACCCTCCAACCTATGGTTTTCGCAACATAACTTTATCAAGGATTGTTGGATTTTAACCCAGTTAGGTGAGCAGCTTTATATTAATGAGATCTTGATTTTCAGCCTTCTGTGTCATCACTTAGAGAAGTTATGACACTGACTGCCAATGGTTTCTGTAGCATAAAACTTGGAAAGATTTGTTGGATTTCAACCATATCTGCTTTGTTGCTTTATATCGATGAAACCTTAAATGAATTTGATTTCTTCCAGCATCCCTGCCCCAAACTGTTAATCCTCCTATCTTGGGATTCCTCAGCAAAGCTTTGCAAAGAGTTGTTGGATTTCAATAATGCATGGCATTAGATTTTTACTGATCAGACCTTGATTTTTAGTATTTTACAGCATGGCCCCTGATATTCCATTCTCCTAATGTTTGGTTCTGCAGCATAACTTTTCTAAACAATTGGAATTTTCCTCAAATTTAGCATGAACCTCTGTGTCGATAATATCTTAAATTAGACTGATTTCTGTCATTTGCAACATCATGTTTTGGAGTTATGACCCCCTGATTGTCTGTCTCAGAAATTGGTTTCTACAACATTATTTTACCAAGGATTGTTGGATCTAACAGTATTTGACATGCAGTTTTATATTGATGGGATCTTAATTGAGTTTAATTTCAAGAATTCTACATTGTCCTTTAGAATAGTTAGGTCTCTTGATTGCCTTTCTTGGAGTTTGGTTTCAGCAGCATTGATTTACAAATGACCAGTGGATTTCAACCAGATTTGGAGTGCCATTATGTGTTGATGATACCATGAATAAGTTGGATTTTCAGCATGTCTTGACATTATTTCAAGGGGTTATATCCCAGAAATGTCCATTCTCCTAACATTGGGTAAAGATCCTCTGTTTAAAGCTTTGCTGAGTAAATTGCAGTTATCAGGATCCTTTGTGATGATCCATTTATCTTATGAATATCTTAGAGGTATTAATTAAGGTCATTCTACAGTATACTGCCAGACAATGTACATGTAGATTCAAGATTTTGTGTATTGCACACGCCTTGAATAACATTCTCCATGAGCTTTGGATGGGAATTTTTGTTTTCACTATAATACCTAGACAAGACAAGAAAGCATTAGCAAAAATGTATGCCTTGCATTGAGATGTAAAGTACAAAAATGTACAAGTAAAGCGTAAAGTGGCACTTTCCTCAGTTAGGTACCAAAAGAGGCTATGTGAGTGCAGTGATGGCAGCTAGTGAAAGTCACACAAGTCTGCCAGCCCAAGTTGATCTGCTGTATGCTGATGGATAATTTTTGTTAAGAAGAACTATATTCAAATTATATGTATGCTAAAAAACAAAAGTTTCCATATTGGGGACATAACAATGCTGCTGCTGGAGATAAGTTATCAGTTTTCCAGGGATCATTTTTGACTCACTGTACTTTATATGCATGCAGGCACATATTTTTGTCTCCTCTGCATTAATATGGTTACACATAACTATCAGTTTTCCAGCCACAGTGGCATTAGTGGTGGTGTAATTTGTAGTAAGTTTTTTGTGTGGAATATATAAACACATGCATTCAGGTGTGACACCATATTCTACAGAACATTTGGATAAATAAATTAAGAAATGTCATATAATCAAGTTTGTATGTGAGTTCAAGGCCTCGCTGAGTTAACTGCAGCAATCATGGCGCTTTATGATGGCCTGTTGCTGATAGATCTGGTTATTTTATGAGTGTTTTTAAAGGTATTGATCAAGGTCAGGCTGCAGAATAGCCAGACGATGTAGATGTAGCAGGCCTGGGTGTATCAAACTTGAGCACTTTAGTTGTGAGTTTGATAGTCTACAAAGTGGGTTACATCAGCTCTCTATGTATGACACCAGTTTGAAGCCTGTTTCTGAATTGCATGGCCAACAATTGAATTAGTTTTCTTTACAGAACTCATGACTTAAAGTTTGCTTTCAAATCCATCACTTATTACAATTTTCTGGCTCAGCACAAATGCTTTTTAGTTGGATGGCAACCATATTAACTACTCGTGACATACAAGCCTGCCTGCTTGCATGTAACATTGTCAGCAGCCTTCCACACCTTAAATAGTAGGTATTTTGCCTGGATGCTGATATCATCTATGACTTTAGATGTATATCTCCATGTGCTTTTATGTACATTAATGCAATTTTTGAATGTATGTTAGATGTTTCACGGATTGTCCGTTACTACCTATTATTAAGATAAAAACCGCATTTTTTATTTGGATTAATTTTATGTCTGTCTGTTCCCACAATGACTCAAGTTATCCACAGTCTGCTGTTAAACAACTTTATAAATGACTTGCGTGTCACAAGAAAAAAATCTATCATAAAGGCAATAGTCAAGGTCACAATGGCTTAAAGAAGAAATACTGTTTACACATAATAACTTTACTTGTATATCAGATACCTGAACAAAACTTTATAAATGACTTGCATTTAGAATAATAAAGATACCAATTGATTTTATGACCAAAAAGACAGTTTTCAAACTTAAAGAGACTTTAAGATGAAAAATGGTATCTGCATGATTTATTGAGTTCTCAAGCACGAGCTTTGAACAAATTTTGTGGAAGGCTTTCATTACAGGTACTGAAGACACCTGTTGATTTTGGGGTTGAAAGGTAAACATTAAGGTCACAGAACTGAAAAAGAAACAAACATGACTTTCACAAAACTACTTTAGATCTGTACTACATGTCTTGGTAGAGCTTTGTAGATGGCCTGCTTATGAGACAAGGAAGACACCTAACGATTGTGGGTTAAAAGTTCAAAGCTTAAGGTCAGAGGAAAGTTAAGAAGGAAAATGGTTCGCTCAAAACAATTTAAGTCCTATACCAAAAATCCATAACCAAATGTTGTAGATGGCATGCATTTAAGATAAAGGTGACATATCTCTGTTGAGGACATTAAATTAAAGGTCAAAGTCACAAAGACTGAAAGAATAAAATGGTTTACACATAATAACTTGAGTTCTGTGTATTTCATACTGACCAGATATTGAGGATGACTTGCAATAAAGACATAAAGGACGCTTGATGATTTCAGATTCAGAAGATGGAAGTGTTTGACAGATGAAAGATTTTGACAAAAAAGAAGTATGATAATACAATTTACCACATTTCAGGCTTAAGATGTGCCAGTGTAAGATAGGTTTCCTAAATTTGGTGCAAAAACAGTTCATTCATATGGATAGTATGGTGTGAAGTGAATTGTCTAAGAAGGGATGATGGGTAGAATGAATAGCAGGAAAGAGTTTGGGAAACAGGTTGTTTTGCTACAGGTTTCCAGCCTTTTCATAATTGATTTCTTCTACAGCCCTTTATGGGACCTGCCATCGATATTTTCCTGCAGATGTCAACAGACTCCCCATTCCTCCAGCCATTCCTGGAGCGTTGTAGCACAGACAGTTGCTTTAGGACAGTGGCCATGGTGCTTCGAGCCCCTAGACAGAATGTCAAACTCATGGAGAAAGTCATCATACTTCTGCAAAAACTATCCAAACTTAGGTCAGTGCTCATCTTATGAAGACTCCTAAAAATCTTGTTCTGTCCTTACTTAGGTCTAATGTAGATTTATCACAGGAGTTGTCGCATCTTAATCTTAAGTAAGAGGTTGACAAGCCCATTTCCTGCATTACAGCTCCTATGCTAATACATTCATTTTTCTTGAAAAACAATTAATACTAGGTAATTGAGGTTTTTACCCTGGAGCAGCATTGTGATTCAGAATTGTATAGTTTGAGATAAAAACTTGAAGAATAGTGTGTGCTCCACAGGTAGGCAAATCGACACTTTAGAACTACGGTCAGTCTTAACCTAATGCCCTGTCACTTAATTTCGAGTTCATCAAACAAAGATCAAAATGTAGTAGTATGAACTAATCCTGGTCAGTTATGGTGGGTACATTGGACATATCTTAATGAAACCTTGGTATCACCACCTGTCTACTGGAGAGCTTCCAATCTAATCAAACTCTTTCACCATGTTCCAGACAGCTGTCTAGACCAGGAAAAGATATAATAAGTTTCACTTAATCATATATAACAGTAAGATGTAGCTAAATGAAGTTAAAATGTGCAGTATTTGGGAAATTTAGTGAAAATGTAGATATAATTAATTTTAATTATGCTTAATTAAAATTAAAATTAAAATGAGATATCAGTTTATGCCACAATGCTGCAGTTTGAGAATCAATGCCTCAACCAAAATGAACAATAAAACTAAGTGTATTTTATGTTTGACTTCCTTCATTGTGCATTTTTTTTTTCACAGTTAAGGTAAAACAATTTGGGGAAGGTATATTTTATCCCTTTGACCTTTTGTCATTTTTTATTCTCTGACAGTTTTAAATGGCTTAGTAGACAACCTGAGTAGGCTTTACTATAAAGTCTCTGTCATCTCATTCAGTACCATATAACTAGGCATATTAACCATTACTAAAAACCATACAAGCAGATATGTGTTACCCGTATAATCACCCCATCATAAACACATAAATAGTAAATTAGCTGCTTGGACTCATAATAAATAGTATAAATGATTTAATAGCCAAATATCAGCTCTTTTCAGCTGTTTTGAATGAAGGCCCCATTCAGATGTTGAAAAATATTTTCTTTGACAGAATTTCACAAATATCAACAATTGCAACTTGTATAAGGTGTAGGAATACTTATATGCTGGTAATAACGAGTATCAGCCTCACACTGACTCTATACTTGAACACGTTGATGTATAAATTCAATAATTTTAATTTTTTTAAAATATGGAAATATCTTTTAATATAATTTTTTAATTTTTAATTGCATAGTTATATTTTGTTTTAGATCATTATACACAACATCTACAATATCATGTGTCTAGTTTCAATAATAAACTTGAGATACTAATTTAAACTTTCATGGATATGACCCTGACAGGACTCGGATCACAATTTTTTTCCTATACTCTCTACATTTGTTTCTTAGTACTGAACTTTCCACTGTGTCCAGATCCTAATCAGGTGTTAGTCTAAACTACATTCAAAGATGAACTCATGGTGAAGTTCTTGCCATAGATTTTCCAGCACAGTTTTGAGAAGCTGGATGGGAAACAATACACCTTGGAATGAGTCACAGTGTTCACTTCCATATCAGCATCAGAGCCTCATTACTCACTGTGCACTGTCACCAAAATACATGCTGACAACCACACCACAATGTTACTATTCTCAAGAATAAACAATTACCTTAAAATCAATACAGAAAATGACTATATCTTACTCTTTTATCACCACCAAAATGAGAAAGGAAACAATACTCAAAAAACATACTGAAGCTACATTAGTGGGTACTGAATTGGAAGTAATAATTGTCACCTGAGTCTGTATGTTATTAAGCAGATGATTGTTGTAAAGGGCATTCTGATTTGTCAAAAAGTTTCAGCTCATCCAATTAATGTTCATGTAAGAGAAAGTGATGGAAATAAGCGTGCTTGCCATAAATGGCATCTGGAATTATTCAGAGAAACATGGATGTAAAAAGTTTCCATAAAAGTTTGAAAAATGTGTAGAAATGGGAATGGCTTGAATGCAAAGTGGATGGGAATGTGGTTGGTCATTTTGTATGAAAACTGAAAGCCAGAGGACTGGCATTTTGCCAGAAAGGTTTGAAATACTACTGCCCACTCTGTAGCTCAGTAGCATCTAATGTGTTAATGCGAAGAAGTTGGACCAGTATGATTTAGAAGTCAGAAGATTCTAACTGATTTGCTTCCAGAATTTAAGGAGGGACAGCTTACAAATCACTGCTGGAAGTAATGATATTGTTTTCAGTTACAAATGTCAATCAAAGATGGACATGTATTGATTGAGTTGTTTTTATTGCCCACAAGTAGTCATATTTCTGGGTCATGAATCAGTTTCCAATTCCAATTCAGGGATTGGATTCCAGTACAGGAATCAATTCCAATACAGGGATTGGATTGGTTCCAATCCAGGAATCGATTCCAGTTCGGAGGATTAACAAAGAAACTACAACTCAGTACATAACAGCAGATATGGCTTGAAGGCATCAGGCAAAAGTGCAATAAAGTATTTTAAGAAAGATTTGTTTTTTACTTGAGAGGGCTGATACAGGCCTGTGGTAGACTATGCAAACTGCATGTAGACAATACAAAGAGGAGATTCAAAGGAAGAAAAACTCTTCCTGAGAATAAAAAGAAAAACCTTCACATTAAGTCCATAAAATCAATAGTTACAAAAATGAAAGCAACCAAATACAACTGTATTTGCCCAAGCTGCACAAAAAAAAGTTTACAATAGCAGCATCAACAGGTTCTGCCCAACATGGGAAAAGACAAGCACATTTATGAATATTTTTATATAGTTGATATATAAAAGGATTTACTGTGAATGAAATAAAGATCAGGTTTGTCACAAAAAGAGATAAATATGATATACATGTAGTAAGTAGTCCAAAAATTAACAAATTATTGTGATTGAATTATTTTGTGACTACTGACATGCACACATAATAACTAAACCACTAATATTACTGGATAACAAGTTGATGTCACAATAAGCACTGTGAAATTCTTCAAGTATTCATTTAAGTTTAGGAAAGTTTGTGCTTTTTTGAAATGATATTCTTGTGTGTTGGAAATGAAGTAACAACATTACAAAATATTCTAATAATTCTAATAATGACGGTCACAGGAGCAGTTTTGTATGCCCTGAATCTAAATTGTATTTTTTGCTATAGGTTTTGTATCAATTTTAACCCCTAATCAGGGTCACTGCCCCTTGAGACCCAGAGCGGGAGTACCCCAGATCCCTTTTATGATTTAAGTTTTTTTTTCCTCCAAAGAACCTAAATTTTGTCTGAACACAAGTAAGTTAGTGTCAAGTTAATTGTGTTACGTGTAGGCTCGTACAAAAGTAACAAAAGAAAAGAGTGAAGTCAACAAGCTTTGTAAATTTAACAAAATAATTTATTTCCCCAGAAAACGAGGTAAACATATGAAATAGGACTTACAGTTTGCGAATACAAAACAAAATTGAAAAATATAAGTCCTATCACTAAACAGTTCTAATTGAATCCAAGTTCGAATCTCGATGAAGTTCCAATATGGAAGGCAATGACGTCCTCTATAACCAGTTTGTGTTGATGTGTCAACAATTCCTTGTTGAGTCACCAAGAATATAATTCCGGCTTTTGAATTCCGAAAAATTTAGCGAATGTCTTTGTCCAAGAATTTCGTAGAAGAATAGTATTTTCCAAGGTGAATAAATTATTTTAAATAAAAAAAAAATAAATTCAAATTGCAACAACAAGAATACCTTTCAGCCTGAAAGTATATTTTACGACTGATCAAATCCACTAGAAAACATCTGTTTTAACCCGCGATTTTAGATCGCATGATGGCTCACGTGATCACTTAACTTGAAAAGCGTAGTATAAAAAGTGCCAATTTGCACGTAGGCAAGAATAGCCCTATCTAAGAATCAGATTCCCACACTGGAAATAAATTAAAAAATAAAACTATTTACAACAGACTAATATTTGGGTTGAACATGACCTTGGTAATGACCAGCCATTTTCACTCAGTGTTTGCAAAATTGGAACCAAGGTCAAGAACTAGGTTAACTAAAAATATAATGTAGCACTCATTTTGTGTTCTAATCAAACTAAAAGAACTGAACTGAATTTTTCTAGAAAAATTTCAAATCCAGTGAATAAAATTATTGCAATAACATGTAATGAAATAAAAATAAAATAAAAAGAAATTCAAAACCAACACACAAATAATTTAATTACATATACGTAACAATTGGAGTAAGATGCTTTGCCCAAGGACTTACCACTATAGATGAAATGTGCATGCAGATTTAAACATCATATTATGCTACAGCTTGTTGTATTTATCATTTACATCTGATGCATGTGAAATCAATACTGACAATCACATAAATATTCTATAATCCTTCTCAATATTGTGCCCTATATTTTTTCGAACATGATTTCTTCCCAAAATATTTTTTTTTTATTTTACACATTAGTTTTCGTACTGTGAAAAGAGAGACACTTTAGAAAAATTACATGAAATACAGTACTCTTATTTCTCAGGGTATATATGAAAATGATACAAAATTTTAAATTACATACATTGCTGTGTACAAAATGTTGAAACTGCCTTCCATGGGTCTCAAGTATGTTTTACTGGAACAGCCCTTGTAGTCATAAGCCCATATAAGCTATCATTGATGATATACTTGTATGCACACTTGTATGAAGATGCAGTTTGGATTACAAGAGTTCTCCGCTAAGAATATTTGATATCATTCTACATGTAAAACACTCAAGAATAAGTTGCCTGTGACAACTTTTTTACAATTATGAATTGCATTTGACCTTTCAGATCAAACCGACGTTTCTTTGAGGTGTATACCATCACAGGGATAGTACAGGAGTTGCTGAGAGGATGCAGTAATGAGCAAGCATTCCTAGCCCTGAACCTCAAATCAGTTCTCTTCAATCTGACTTCTACCACCTAAATATTTGTGTTGGTATTTATTTAAAGGGAGGGAATATTGCTGTTAGCCTTGTTGAAACAAACCTTCAGAAAATGAAATTAAAGCTGTTATAGTGTTCTGATGTTCTTATATTACTTAGATATTTGACAATGATTGAGTATTAGCTTGATTCAGATTTGTTACACCTGATATATTTGACAGGTTGATTTGGATTCTGCTATGGGTTGTATTAAAAAAAAAGTTGTTTCTTTATTACTTAAATGCTGACACCATTCACTCAGAACCACTTTGACTGTGGCAAATTATACCGTCAGTCTGTATAGCTGATGGATGCTTTGCTCTAAGAAAAAAATAACTTGAAATGCAGTTTTGAGTGCTCATTTATATAACAGAAAAAAAGAGAAACTACTATTACAAATTATATTAATATTTCAGGCTTTGTTCCATTCTTCAGTTGAGCTTTTGAATAATAGTTCTATAAGCAAAACATTTAATTTAAAAGGATTCTTTGACTTGGGATTTACAGAAAATCAGTTTACTTTTTAACATTTGAACAAATAAACTGTATACACTGCAAGAATAAATGGAGTATAAACAGAGTGTTCAGGTTTGTACATCCATTTTTCTGTTTTTCCTTACCTTGATTAAGGTTTGTATTTAGGTTAGTTTCTCAGGCATTGCTAGCTCCATGGTCATGCAACTTTATATATATGTCTTAGTTGGTACAATGCAATCACCTTACCAAAGTTTAGTCATTGTGATCAAAATTGCATGCTTCACTGACTCTGATTAAGTTTCACAGCCACTGAATGCATTTGTGTGTTTGTGGGTGGGTGAATCTTGGTTGGTACAAAACTACCCTGCCAATATAAAGTCCCTGTCAGCTTTATTTCATACATAGTGAATTCTGTAAAGATTTTTGTTTAGCTCAGTTTCCAGAAATGCCCAACATCATTTAATTCTATATGAGGATGCATCTTGATGATACAACGTCAGTTCTTTTAAGTTTTCTGTTTCGGTCAGTTTATTCGCCATTTTGTCAATCAACTTTGAGCAATTCTACAACTTTGAGAGTACAACATCAAACCTCAAAATGTAAATCAGTCGGACCTATATTTCTCACACTTTAGGTCAGTTTTTCATGTACACTTGGCTGCAGTCATACAGAGTGGAGTAAATGGGATATTTGTGTTCCATAAAACCGTTTCTTGTTTAGCAGATTAATGTATTTTGAAATAGGCCAAAATTAGTCTATTGGGACAGAATCAGATTCATGTAGGATGATGAATTCTTCATTTACCCAGGGAATTGCAAAATTTTTAAGCTGATCGGAAAATCAAACTTTGTCCTTGGGAAATTAGGGCTCACCGCAATTTCACCTCTGTCGATGTGGGTTCGAGTCACAAGCACCAATGTGGGTATGAGAGAAGGATTGCCATTAGCTTCCAGTGGGTTGGTGGTTCTTACTGGGGTTTTCCCAGGCTCCTCTACCAGTTATACAGACCACCATATATAGCCCATGATATGTTGAGAAATGGCGTTACACCCTCAACAAGAAATATAGCAGCTTACCTCAAACATACCATATATATTTGATTTTATGTCATCCTTCTTCCTTTTTTGAGCTACAGAAAGCCAATTTCTCTTTGACCTTCCTATAAGCTGGGTTGTATGCAAGTCAGATCCATCTGATGGAGTGACTTTTCATCAGTGAGCTACATTTGCACTTGAGAAAAATAAACAAGCCACAATGAATAGATAGATAGATAGATAGATAGATAAGAAGGAAGGAAGGAAGGAAGGAAAAAATAAACAATTGTAAAATACAATTGCAGTCAAACCCGGTTATCTCGATAATGTCAGGGGTGTCAAAAAATCGCCGACTTAACCGGGTCCCGAGATATCAGGGTTTAGTTGATAAATCTACTGCAGAACAATGATTATGCATCTGAAGTACCAAAAATGAGGAATTGTATTTCTAAAAACAAATGGCATTTCTAATGCACAATAAAAATAATAATTCAGTCATGCCTGGTTGGAGAAAAAAGAAGATTGGAGGTCTTTTAAATGAGATTAAGTGACAAGTCACATATTTTTACAACAATAAGTTACTGTAACAATGTCAGTGGTTTAAGGTTGTTTTTATTTCCCTGTGAATAGTCTCATCTCTTTGGTAGCCTCAGCAAGACAATGATTTTCTCACACTATCCAAAATCTAGGCCAATTGAAGTACATGTACATGTAGGACTATACTTATTTTTTTTTTAAAGTGTTTTCTTTTGTTAGAGTTGACTTGTGACTAGCAGCAAAATGTAACTGACCAATATTGTGCATGAAAATCAATCTTTTTTTTTTTTTTGATTGTTAGAGGTTCCTTTACACCAGTATATGCCGGTTTTTACCGATAAATTTTGCTTCTGTACCGGAAATAGACGAGGCTGTCGGTATTCATGTACCGACAAAGTGTAAAATGTGTTTCAAGTCTTTAAAGTTACTGTCTCAACATCAAATTCTGTATGAAACCAACTTATTCCATTCATGCAGTTACAAGACAACTTATTCCATTCATACAGTTGTAGTCCCATATCCCTCCCGACTTTGATCAGTGATCGTCGGCAAGAGCACAGATCCAGAAGGAGAGTCAGCTAATCTCTTTGATGGATTGCAAGACTTTGAAATTCAAGATAAAAATAACACAAATGAAAGCACTCTTCTTTCTGTTTCAAATTTTAATCATATCAGTCGCCTTATGCTTCATTCCGTTTGTGTTGAAGAATATGTAATCATGGTACAGCGATCACCATTTTCATTAAAAAAAATTACTGGGTGCTATAGACATTTTTTTACAATACCATTGGTGCTTTTATTTACTTTACTCAAAACAAATTAATAACCATGTGGGTGGTAAGTGCGGGGGGGGGGGCAGCTTAGTTTCGAATTTTGCGGGTTTTTATTTATAGATTATTGTGAGTCATGTGACCTAGCCATGCTGAAGTTGAAGGCTTTTATGCTTGCACCAAGCATGAAAACACTTTAATTATTACCGACTTTGTTTTAAATGCATTGTGTAAATCAAATTAGGTATTTTTAGCTACATTTAATGATGTTAACCTGATAATATTCCGAGTTATAGATAAGATCAAACTCGCGATGCTGTGTGGAACGAACTATATTGTCGTGGTGTGGACATGTGACAATGTCCATTTTGAATGCAGCTTACGTTAAGGTCAGAAATTTTCTTGCTCTAAAGTATTGTTTACATGATAATTTTCTCCATTCTGTGTTAAGTGATACACCATGCATTGATGAGATTGGTTGATTAGCATTTGTACCGCTAAAATCTGGTCTTGTACCGACTTTGTCCATCCTTGCCAGTACGAGGTACCGGTAATAGCCGAAACGTCAGATCATTTCTTGTAAAATTTCTCAGAGATGGACATTAAAAGTTGCATTTCGTCGAATTAAGCGGGTCCACATGTTACTTCGGACTGAAACTTATGCCCAACATAACTGGGTTATCAACTTAACAGGGGTCGAGATAAGCAGGGAAAAATTACCACAGCAAAGAAGGATTTTTTCGGGACCGGACCAAAGTGCTCGACATACACTGGTTCTCGAGATAACCGAGGTCGATATAAGTGGGTTTGACTGTAAATTATTCACGGAATACGTCACAAAAAAATGTCAACTTACAGTTTGTCTATCCTCATGTAGTAAAATTTCATTAAAGTACATAATATCTGACATTTTGCTTCCATTATAGGATAAATCCATTAATTCAGTTGTAGGTTACATACCAGTATACAAATACATGTAGTTATTCAGAATGATCTGATTCACGAAATCCCATAATGTGATAATTCCATATGTTTTACAAATAAACAATGAAAGTTGATTACACATTTTTATGATCCCATAACTGTCACTGTCTAATGTCATCTGGCACAAAGTCCATGAATTCATCCACATTGTCTGATAAGTTTTCTGAAATCCTCCATTGTCATCCAGTCATCCTAACATGTCTTATTGTCATCGTAATATCGTCTGACTCCATTTATTAGGCATCACTGTCATATGCTGATGCTTATGAAGAGACTATGCTTGTAAGCAATACATTAATCATAGAGTCTGTGAAATCTCTTAAAGGATGCAATTGAACATGTGTCAGTTGTGTGGCAAGATCATAGGAGTTCAAATAACAATCCTCTGTTACTTGGCACTGAGCAAGTATCAGATTCACAGTTTGGCCAAAGGGTTGTCACATGAGAAAACAGAGGGTCTTGCCTTTACAAGCTAGGGGATTAAGTTCAAACAAGCACATGAAGTTGTTAACAAGTATTAAATTTGCAGCACCATCAAAAGGGTCATCAAGTTTAAAACAAAGTGAGAGCTGCCTTTGCAAGCTAGGGGCCATGTGTACTGGCAGAACACTTGGAAAATATCAATTGGAAATTAAATCTAACCTGTGGTAAAGAGAAATATAAAGTAGTTAAAAACATTTACTGCTTCAAACACATTGTTCATACAGCAAAACACAAACTTTAATACAAATAATAATAATAATAATTACGAGGACTTTGTATAGCGCCTAATCTTTAGAAGCTCTAAGCGCTTTACAACATTTGACAACACTTAAAAAAAAAAAAACATATATAATGATATGATTACAAAAATAAAAACAAACACCACGAAATTACAAAACAGAAAACATGCTGTAAATATTTAAGGTAAGGAAATATTATTAGGTCTTTAAGTCTGTTCTTGCAGTTGAAATAGGCGAGTTTTAAGAGCGCTCTTGAATGAGATTACTGTGTCTTTGTGTCTAAGTTCAGTGGGCAATTCGTTCCACGTTGCTGGGCTCTGGTATTCAAAAGAACATTGTCCATATGATTTCACTTTCATAGTGGTAATAATGAGAATACGAGTATCAGAAGAGGAGCGTAAGTATCGTGAAGGTGTATACACATAAGTGAGGTCGCATAGGTATGTTGGACTGGAGCCGATATTTATTGTCTGAGGTAAAGGATGTGAATGAGAAAGTCTTTGTGGTGTAATCAGAATGGCTTTAGTTGTATCATCATTCATCTGCAGCTTGTTACATGTCATCCATGATTTCACATCGGAAATGCACCTCTCCACACCTTGGATGGTAGCTTCAACTTCAGTTGGGTGGCTAGATTTGTATATTTGGGTGTCATCAGAATACAATTGGTGAGACACTGGATGATGATCTATAACACTTGAGAGTGGCTGAGTGTATAGAATGAAGAGAGCAGGTCCAAGAACAGACCCCTGTTGAACACCACAACATAGATCAACTGGGCTAGAGTGTTTTCCATTTGCGGACACAATTTGTGTCCTGTTGACCAAGTAGGACTTGAACCATAGTAAGGCTGTATCGTGAATGCCAGATACATGCTGGAGACAGTAAAGTAATATATCATAGTCTGTTGTGTCAAATGCTGCAGACAAGCCAAGGAGAGTGATGACTGTAATCGTTCCGCTATCCAAAGCAGAAAGAAGGTCATTAAATGCTTTCAGAAGAGTAGTTTCAGTACTGTGGCAAGGGCGATATGCAGACTGTACATCGCTAAAAAGACTGTTTGAATTCGAATGAGATACAAGTTGGGATAGAACAACTTTTTCTAAGATTTTTGACATGAATGGGAGATTAGAAACTGGGCAGTAGTTCTTTAAATTGTTATGGTCGAGTGCTGGTTTCTTCAGCAGAGGCTTTACAATGGCAGTTTTGAAAAATGATGGGAATTCCCCAGATGAGAGGGAGGTATTAATAACATCAGTTAGTGAAGGCAATATTGGATCTAAGCACTCTAGCAGGAGTGATGTCGGACTCGGATCAAGTTCACATGACTTTGGTGCACTTTTCATCACGATTGTACGTACTAAATCCATAGAGACAGGTTCAAATGCTACTAACAGTTGCCGCTGAAACTCTGCATCGTAACTGTATGGTGACGATGAGTCAATTGAAATTGTGTTGTCAAGCTTATCTCTGATGGTTTGTACTTCGTCACGGAAGAAATTTGCAAATAGGTCCGGAAGGTCGACTAGAGAGAAGGTAGTTGGAAGTGGTGTACATTTGAGGTTGTTAGGACATGCATGGAAATGTAAGTAATATACTTGGCAGTAAATATCCATGGTAAGGAACATTAACTGACACTTCACCTTGCAGTGGGTAATATTTAATTTAATGGTAATATTTTCAAATTAATACAATTAAAATAACTGTCGATAAGGAATTTTGTAACGAATATTGTCGTAAAATAGACAAACACAGTACATACCAAATATACATTTCTAAATGAAAATATTGGCATGAAAAACATATTTGAATTGACAGTATTTTTATATGCTGGAAACATCTAGAGTTTCCAACACTACACTATATTTATAAGTTTGTTGAATGTTGCACTTATAGGACAATGCTTATGCTATATGAATAAAAATTTTAAAAAAGACCCTGTCAATTGTACACAGTAATATCCCAACACAAGTATAAAGAAAACAAGGTACAGTTTGACCCCGCTATGACATGTTTGTTGGGGTCCTTATAACCCGACTTTGTTAAAGACTGAACCTTGTCATAACCAGCCAAGTCGGTTAGCTGAAGAAAATGATGCATGTGCTAAACAAATTAACGTGGTGTGTGGGTGGGGTAATAAAAGGGGGCACAAAATTATGTGCTTTCGATTAAATAAAGACTAAACGAGTCTGAAATACACTTGTATATTGGACTTGTATATTGACAACTTACAATTGTTTAGTAGAATCCATATGCATTAAATACTGTATATGTATATGCGAAATCCATGAATTTGAGTAAAGATCATGTGTTATAAAATTCGTGTATCAGTCACATGATGTTAGAAAACACAAATAACACATATAAAAATGGTTTTCCTCATTTCATCTCTATCCCACTGTCAACAAGCATGTGTCACTAAACAATTCACTATAATATTGTCACCATTAGCACATGGTTATAGTTGTTAACTTGCTACATGTACTAAATTAACTTGGATTTTGGTCTGATGGAGACAGCTGTCATATTGCTGAGGCTAACCAGGGATGAGGCTGTTCATAAGGTAATGAAAATGTGAACAAATAGACGCTTTAGACCTTCAATTTACTTGATGGCCAGATATCTATAGTTTCAAAAAATTGGAAATTTAATTTGTGTTTTATGCTGCCATTGGTAGCTGTCATAAGCATCAATGTTTTTCCTGCACAAAGGAAGCCTTCACAGCACAATAAACATCATCCACTCACTTTGGAAACTGCAACAACCATCATATTCTATTGCTTTTATTTAAGTTCGGTGCTGACATCCTTGGATTAAAGGTGCTTTGTCTTTATTAAAGATTGTAATCGGCTTGCTTTGGTGAAGGATGCATGTGCAATTGAAAATCACTGCTAATTGACAACTTTGGAGCATCAAACAAAATGCCCATTCGTTACTGTGGTGGCAACATCAAATAATTATAGAACATAATTGAGACTGACATATTTGTTTTATTTACTGAGTAGTTGTACAGAACAATCGTTACTTCAGAGGTCATCAGTTTTCATTGAAATTTCAGCAAACAATTTCTCTTGGTGCATTTAAAAAAATAAGAATTTGCCATCCTTTGGTCCACTGCAGCTGTTTCTATTCCTGCCTTCAAAGGTTGATCGATTATAACTAGTCCAGTATCATGACTATTTGGGTGTGTCACAGTATACAATGCTCAGGTCAGATGTCAGCATAAGCAGATTTTGATATAACAATGCACTGCTAGGATGGTTTGCTAATCAGAACAAAGCACTTGTCTATGCAACAATAGTTAGATTCCAGTGCATTTTATATTCCTTTCATGGTGCCTTTGAATTTCTCTGCTCCAAACCTACACGAGTTTAAACAGACAGCAATGTTATCACAAAAAAAATTGCCAGATGGTGTATTTTGTCACCAGTAAGGAACAAAAATAACAGTTTGCAATATTGGTGAAGACAACATTTGATCCATGAATAAACTTTTTACTTTTTATTTTTCACAATTTTAAGAAGAAATTCTTTTCATGTACCAGAACAATACATATATATGAAATTTCGGGGGCCATGCCACAATCATGCTATGTTTGAAATCTGGTTATATCGGAGTGAGCTATGGTGAGGTCACACTGTAAAACACGGGATATTATATTAAGTCAATCACCTTATATTTATTTTGCCTTTTGTTTTCTTTCTCGCATTGTTGGCATCTTAAAACCATATACCGATATATCCTGCTTGGGTCGAGAGGCTGTTTATTCTAAGAATTGGGTTGTAAGACAGGACAGGTTCTGCTAGCATTTATGTGTACATGCTACAAACTTTGCATACCATATCAAGGAGTTTTCATAAACATGCACTATGAGTAACTGAAAGAAAGTTTAATTTCTCCATTCTTTTAACTGTTTTAGCAATAATATCATTGAAGAAAATGGAAAGTGTGTGTGATTTGGATTTTTAAAGTAGCTTTAAAAATGTTTCAGTCATATCGCTACGATGTCTTCATTGTGGGAGTTTATAGTGATGTCTAGTACTGGGGCATCATGCCACAGATATGTAGCATGATGTCCCACCCAGTCACATTATCCTGACACCAGGCCGACCTATCCTAACACTAGCCTCTTAATGCAGAGCATCTAATGAGGCAGCTGTTAGTACCATTTTTAGAAGTCGTAGATATGACTCGGCCGGGGTACAAACCTACAACCTCCCACATCTGAGGCGGATGCAAAGGAGTTATCTTCAGGTTAGAATAAATTCATCAGATGGTAGCTTTGCATTTAAACAGTGTTTATGTAATATTGGCAACAAGATTAATGTGTCTGTTTGGAGTTGGTAAAAATAGTTAAAGAGTTTTGTGGCCATACTTTAATATGTAAAACAAATCATCTGAGAATTTATACATTTTTGGCTGACCTGGTCATAAGGCCAAGTGTCCATGCTTCCAGTGTGCACTGCATGCAAGCTATATCATACTTTCATCTTCAACAACTTATTGTTACCACTGTGGAGTCCATATTTCCGATCTGATTTCAATAAACTTGCAATGTGGGTTTATGTTCTTTAAATGTGGGATAAGTTTGATAATTGTGTATTAATGACATGATCTTGCATGTGATTGGTTATCCTTGTTACCACTGGAAAACACATTTCTGATCTGATTTAATCAAACGGGAATATATGCTTACATCATTAAGGTCAGAAACAAGTTTGATAATAATGGGTGAAATCCACATATTTTAATGCGGAGATCATGTGTCAAATCGGTTGAGCTTGTTACAACTAAGCAGGTTACATTACTGAATCCAGATATTATTAAACTTGGAATATATGCTTTATATCATTAGCATCTAGGATGAGTCTGATAATCAGTGAGACCAACACATATTAATTAAGTAATCTTGCATCTGATTGCATTAGAGATGAATCCAAAATATTCACTCTTGATGCTATATTTCTGGTCTGAATTTGGACTTGTATCATCTACATCGTAGATTGGTTCAATATTGAATGAGATCAGTGATTACTAATTGGGTAATATTGCATGTACTTGACATTATTATGGCAACTTAAGAACTCTAAAACAAAATTTTTAAATTATATTCTGCCAAAATTTATGCTAAGAAATATAAATGCATTTGTGATTGACAAGACAGAATTTAGGAAGTATGGTTTTGCAGAAAGGACAAATTAATCATATTTTGTGGCTGATTTATCAGTTGAAAAACACCATAAAAAAGGAAATTGTTCAGTTATCTTATAATCACTGTGCATTAATGTTTTAAAAGCACAGTAAAGTTTAATACTAACGATAAGAAGTATTTTATAATGTAATGATCATGTGGTTACTGGTATAGTTAGAAACATATGGTAAATGACGGTTAAGATGAATAAAAAATGAGCAATATTTCTGCAAATCATTGTAGGTAATTTTGTAAATGAAAATATGACTATAACAGGTAATAGATGTTAGGTTTGTATTACTGCAAGAGGTGAAGCAGTAAAAGTATAGCATTGTACCCAAGGCCAGATTAAGGAGCGTTACCATCTTCCAGTGCCATTTCACTCTCTCTGCTTCCACCACCACCCCTTCCAATCTGGCCTTGATTATACAAGTTTTGTCTACATTGACTTGAAAACAACATGGCAGACATTTGAAGAGACTTTTCAACAGACTAGAAAAATATAAAAGTTTCATAGTCAAATAATTCTCAAATGAAATGCTGAACAATATCAGGAAATTGCAAGTGAAAATGAATGGACCTCTCTGGGCATCTGCAAAGAGTGGATACCCCATTTTCAGAACAGATGTGTTCAAAATCAGATAATAGAAATTATTTTGTCTTACTCAGATATTTTAGTAGAAGGCTTGAGTTTGCAAATAGAGGATATTTTTGGAAACTCCAAGAGCATGCTGCAGTTAGGAAAAGGATTGATATCCATCTTTAAATGAGAGGCCAGGCATTCCATGTTTTAATTGTTAATTAGTTTCCTTATAAGAAAATCTAGATGGCTAGGCCCCATTGTCTTTTGATACAATGTTTCTTACTTTCTTGGAGAAGCCATTCTCATTCCTTAAAGACCTAACTTTATGAGAATGAGATCAATTACCCCCATGTCATTCCTTTTTCATAATGACAGCATCACACCAATAAGTCACTAACATATATACATATTCTTAAATATTTACCTCAAAAATTGGAGAGTTGTTTCACAACGACCTTACCTACACTCTACCAAAATGAGTACTTTTTAAAAATATTTTTGTTATCATTAATAAAATTTAAATAATGGCTTTATTAAAGGATATCATTCGACCCAAGTGCACCAGCAGCAAACGTTTGGTTTGTGATATGTTTTTGCCTACTACTAATCTACTATACCTTTGTCAAATAGTCAAAAGAGTGACTGTGCCATCGGCACTGACTGCTAGGAGGTATATATACCTCACACCAATGAAAAATGGTGACCAATTGAACCAATATATGAACCCGAACTTTTCTCTCTGAAGAGTTATAAGGATAATGCAACAGGTCAGGGACTTGGAGTTATTATATCACCCAATCAGATGAGAAGAAATGCCTCCACATTCCTTCAGACAGTACCTTCTTTTTGTTTCCCTATAGAGCCCATATACATTGGAAAGGATCTATTAGTTCTTGTTTACTGAACAGTGATTCCTTCCACCTGAAAAAAAGCTACCCAAGTGTTGATAAATGTTTTATTTCACTCCTACATGTGTATGATCGTGTTTTCCAGTGTAGAACAAGGCTGGGTAATATCTATATCTTTCATCACATGACGTTATATTGCTGTAATAAAGAACATAAACAGGAAAACACTCTCAGGTCTCCATCATTGGTTGAGTATTTTCTCTCAGTAATCCTAATTAACATTAATTCCATTACATTAAAATCCTAAAATGTAATAAGCTTGAGGCTTCTGTCCTTTAAATTGGACATTTTGAACTGATAGACCTAGCTGCAGGCACAAATTCTGTTGTCTGGTCTCGTGTCGAAAAATTCATTGTGTTAGTTGCTATGTTAAAAAATAATCTTGTCATTATTGTTTATAAAGAAAACAATTCTTCATTGCTGAGTCAACAACTATGTTAATGTCATTATTATGTCCTGCTTGTATAATCTTAGGGATAAGAGTGGACTTATTTAATTTTTCATCTTTGTATTTGTATATGGACTTTATTTACTTTTACCTGTTCGCATTTGTATATGGACTTTATTTACTTTTACCTGTTTGCATTTGTATATGAACTTTATTTACTTTTACCTGTTCGCATTTGTATGTGGACTTTATTTATTTTTACCTGTTCACCTTTGCATCATTGCAAATGCTATTGTCAGTACACATATCAGATACTGTATATTACCATTACCTGGATAGTTTGTGACTACTGTTCTTGAACACTGATAGATGTTTAACATCAAATAAACTTTGCAGTGTTTGGTGCAAACTTAACTTTATGTGCTTAAGTTTTCAGTGTGTGTTTTTACTGTTTTAAAGTTGGATCCATTCTCAATATGCCATTTTCAGTTCATCTGGTCATTGACCACAAGAGCACATGGGATGGTCTCTTGTTCTATCCACCCACTAGCACAAATTTGTTATCACTACTTCTTCTAAACATCTTTGAGAATTGCTATGAAACTATACACACCCATTTATTCCATGGTCTAGTTGGTCATAAATTAAAAGATAGTGCTTGGAATTTCAATATGGCTGACATGGCATCCAGCTTGAAAATCATATCACTCCTCTCCCAGAATGGATGATCATATCAGCATGGGTTTTTCACTGAAAGACTTTTATGGGATCTGGTTGGTCCTAAATGTAAATGGTGCAGGTCTGGTGTCCAGTATGGCCACCATGGCAACCATCTTGAAAATCTTGTTATCACTACACCAGAATGGATGATCAAATCAACATGGGTTTTAAATTAAAGATTTCTAATGGCAAGTAGTTGGTCCTAATTGAAAATGATATTGACCTGACATCCAATATGGCTGCCACAGGAACCATCATGAAAATCTTGGATGGCCATCCAATATGGCTGTCATACAGACGCCATCTTGTAAATATTTTTTATCGCTTCTCCTTCAGAAATGGATGCTCATAGCAACATTCAGCTTTACGAGAAAAACTAAATACGATGTCTAGTTGGTCCTGAATGAAAATAGTGCTAACCTGATATCCAATATGGCCACTAGAGCAGCCATCTTAAATGTCTTGTCATTGCTAATCCTGAATAGAAAGGCACATATTGAAAATATTGACATCTTTATTCCTTCCAAATGGATCGATATACCAGTGTGGGATTATCACCAGTTGTACATGCAATATAGCTGCCATAACTGTCTTACACATCTTGTTGCTGCTACTCCCCTTGAATGGATGATCATTTTGACATGGGATTTTTACCAAAACACTTCTAATGATGTCTACCTTGTCCTAAATAAAAATGGTGCCAAGCTGACATCAAGTCTGTGCACCACTGCAGCTAATTTGGAAATTTTGTTATTGTGAAGATTATCTTATATTGTTTCAACGCTCATTATTAAATGGACTGTGGAATTTCCCATCTACATTTTCAGTCCTAGAACAGAGCCAGGTCCATCAGTTTGTAACAAATATGGATCTCATATTAATCATCTTGAAAATCTTGTTATTGTTACTCCTTTTACATGGATGATCATGTCATGATGGGGTTCTAATAAAAAAAAAAAAACATCTGATGATGATTCATCGGTCCTAAATCAAAATGGTGCTGATCTAACTTCCTATATGGTCATCTTGACAGTTATCGTGAAAATCTTGAAGATAGTATTATCGATGCTCCTCTTGAATGAATGGTCACACAAGTTTGTTATCACTACTTTGCCTTAACTACTTCAATGATTGCCATGAAACTTTATGTACACATTCATCCCATGGTCTATCTTTTCCTGACTGAAAATGTCGCTGCATGATGCCAAACATGGCTGCGAATGTGACCATCTTGAAAATCTTGTTATTCCTGCTTCTTCTGAATCGTTAGTCATATCAACATGGAGCTTTCTCTAAAAGATTTTTTATAATGTCAAGTTGGTCCTAAACGAAAACAGTGCTGAACTGACACCCAATATGGCAGCCCAGTTTCCATCTTGAAAATTATTTATTATAATATCAAGGTCTTTCAGAATAAAAATGGTGCCAGTCTGGCAACCTGTGTGGCCACTATGGCAGCCATCTAAAAAATTCTTGTTAGTGCTACTTTGTCTGAATGCACAGTAATATTGGGAACCACGGTGGTTCAGTGGTTTGCATGCCAGAGTGTACGAGTTTGAAGCATACCACTGGACCAACCTGAGTAAACTACTGCGTGTGCTCGGGCAGGGCATTTACTCCAATTGCTTTGGCACTACATAACCTACTTGTGTTGCTCTGCTGTAAAGCACGAAACCAAATAAACACGGTCTTATCAATATGCAGTTTGCACTAAAAGATTTCTTATGATGTCTAGATGGTCTTAAATCAAAATGGTGCATCAAATATGATCACTACAGCAGCATTCTTAAAAATCTTGTTATCGCTACTCCAGAATGGAAAGTCATATCTTTCTGCTTCTCCCACATGGATGTCTTAATCAACATGGGGTTTTCAGCAACAGACTCATCGTGTTGCCTTGATGGCCCTAGATGAAATTGGTTGTGGTTGTGCATCTAATATGACTGCCACAATGCCTGCCTTTAAAACCTTGCCACTATTGCCCCTGAATGGATGATCATTATGTAATGGGTTTTTCGCCAAAAGATGTTTAATAATATTTACTTTGCTTGTACAAAAATGGTGCTAAGCTGACAGCCATCATGTACACCACAGCAGCTAATTTGAAAATCTTGTTATTGCTGATGTTACATCCTAGGGGCTTAAACTATGTACTATATACCAGTAACAAGACAAGGTAAAATCCAACAAGAATTAAATTTTCCAAAATATAAATGTATTCCCCTAAAATATTAAACCAAGCAACAAGAAAGAATTAAAACTCCCTCATTGTTTTGTATGAATTCCTAGAACTTGTAAGTGTACTATCAATTTCACAATAATCTGGAAATGATGCAGATATTCCAAATGTAGGTTCTAATGTACTTATATGCTATGCTAGCACCACCAAGGAATCACAGTTCTTTGTATTAAACTTGGGTCAAAATAAGCATGTCTAGTGGAATCATCACAATCGAGGGTAGTATGAGTTTGTTTAACAATATGTATAGCTTTCAATGTGACATCACAGCGCATGACATTCAATCCTGACTGTGCTGGATCACATCTGTAGGTTCATTTCGTCCAAAACTCTTTACGTACTTTAATATTGATTTTGCCTTATGCACCTCTAAGGGCATCTAAACAATGACCTTCCAAAGGAATATGGATGTATACAAATCCAAATGAATTGAAAGTATGTAGAATCAAATTCTAAAAAATGACGCCCATTACTGAAATAGTCAGTATTGAATGCCTACATGATGTGCGTGGCTTGTACTATGACTGGCCTCACTTTGTGAGACTGATATCAATTATCATGATATCAGTCTGAGTCATTTGTCATAATGACAGCATCACAAAGCAACTGACTAAGAGAAAAATACAATTTTTTTTGTTCTTAAAATTAGGTAGAGTTGTTTTGCCACCTTTTTACCCAGACCCCAACAGAAATGGATATTTGTTTGATATGTTTTAATAGTAATGAAAATTGAAACTTGGCTGTATTGAAAGATATAATTTGACATTATAATACAATAATACAGCACAATAACTGTCCAACAATCAATGGTTTCTGTCATTGAGCATTTTTCCTAAATCTAATTATAATCACAACATATTCAAATTCTAAAATATGCAGTAGTTAAGTTGAAAGTAGTATCTTGTAAATGGAACAGCTTGCACTGATAGACCTAGCTGCAGGTACTGATTTTGTTTTCTGGTCTCAAGTCCAAAAAGTCATTGCTGTAATTATTTTGGTTATTTTTAAATCATCTTTTCATTATTGATTAGAAACAAAAACTCAGTACTTGTATCTTGAACTACCGAGTATTATTATTATATATTATCTAGTTTTGTCATAGGGATAAGTGTGGGCTTTTTAAGTTTTACCTGTTCACATTTATGTCATTGCAACATAGATATAAATGGTTCCAATCTGGCTCCAACATGACCACAAAGTCAGCCATCTTAAAAATCTTCTTATAATCACAATACCTGAAAATAAAGTTCTTGGAGTGGTGCTTTCATCAGAAGACGTATTCTACTTTCCAGTTGGTTTTAAATTTGTCTATTTTTTAAAATCTTCTTATTGCTATACCTCCAGAATGAATGCTTTTATCAGTATGATGTTTTCACGAAATTACTTCTAATGATGTCTACTTCGTCTTCAATGAAACTTGTGCCTACGTAACATCCATCTGTATTGTGTGGGGAATTTCATATTTATATGTTTTGTTCTTAGAACAGAGCCAGTTCTAACAAATGTAGCTTTACTAGTCATGCTAGTATATGAGCTTGTGGTATGGTAGTATAGAGAACATTTAACCTGTATGTTCAAATTATCTATGGAGGAGTCACAAGCATTTTGCTTCAAGCGCAACACATCTGACCCTTCTATTGTTGTATATGAGCATATAAAGATAATGTAATATTTGTACAAAAAATCTGATCAGTGAAGGTCAGGGGCCAGACTGCACAGATAAACATTCAGTTTTAGTTGGAGAGAATGTGTGTGATTTAGATTTTTAACGTAGCTTTAACAATTTTTCAGTCATATCACTACGATGTCTGCAATGTGACAGTTTATAGTGATGTGTAGGACTGGGACAGCATGCCGCAGACATGTGGCATGATGTCCCACCCAGTCACATTATCCTGACACCAGGCTGGCCAGTCCTAACACTAAGCTCTTAATGCTGAGCGCCAAGCGAGGCAGCAGTTAGTTCCATTTTTAAAGACTTTGGTATGACTCGGCCGGGAAGTTGGAGAGAATTCTGTTCAAATATCTATGTTTACCTGTTTATTTGTAAGAATACAGAGGAAAGTTTGTAGGCATGGAGATCCCGCAATAGCCTTGGTACACTGAAAATGCAAATATGGAGATGCATGTGTGTGTTATGAATAGCATGAACTATAATGTATAAAGAACCATGGTTATACATATATAGTTGTATTTAACTAATACTAAGTTATTGTATTGACACATCGTCTGAGTAATATTTTGTTGGTATAAACCAGTACCCTTCCATGTATGCAGGAATATGTTCATATGTCAAGATGTTTGAACAGCACAAGCAATAAAATAGACTGCAAAATCGGAATGCTAAATCAAGGAGAAAATCAGTCTTGAACAACACTCATAGGGAGAGTATGTTTCTACCCAACTATGCAATGGCAGGGATAGAATGAAGGACCCTATATTATGGAGAAATTATATAGGTTGCCATTAGTTAAATAGCAGCAAAGGAGTACATTGAGGGTATATTGGGTGAAATTTTCACATAGAAAGTTGAGAACTCTGTCCTGGAAAAAAATAGAATGCTTTTTACAAAAACAGTTTAAAAGAGCTAGAACAGGTGAATCAAGAAGTTAGAAGTTAATCAGCTGAAAGGAGGGGTATTCACACTATATGGAGGGAAGTATATTCTTTTCTGCATTATTATATTTTCCATTTTCTATGTGTGTAAGATGTACATCAAAGATTGAATAATTACATCTGCCAATGGTTCTTTCTAAATTTGATATGCATGATATTGTAATACTGCTATTTAATAACTTCTAATTCCTTGTGTATATGTTCAATATTACACATATCTATCTATATTCATATTATTCATAAGTCTCCTAGTTGCATTCTGATAGATTATTTAAGTTACAGATTAATCGTCATAACTGTAAAAAAGTCCCATAATATTTTAGAACTAAGATGTTAGAATAATGCAAGTTGGAAAATTATAATCTGTAGTCATAATGGGGAATTAATTTATTGACAACATTATGACAACAATGGGGTGATTATATTAGTCACTGAAGAAGCAGAACTGTCCTGAGTCCAGTATAATGCAGATCCTATTAAGCATGCAAGACGTAGTCATGATACTCCATATCCACCAACAAGCACTGGTTAACTTACTATATTTTGATCATCGATTTTGGAAGATAAAGAAAAAGAATACCAAGTAGCGATATAATGTAATAAAATACTTTCAGATAATCGTTATGCATTTAGAAATTCTTGAATTCACTGAACACATCAGCTGAGCTACACTGGCTTATAAAAAATAGGTCAGGCTGATCTTCTGCCAGTAACAATGTCCATATTGGATCATGTGATGTTTACATGAACCGTTACAACACATCGACCCTGGAATTGTGTGAATGAAATCGGCCTACGTACCATACATGACTCGTCCCTAAATTGCTGACCTCGGTATTTGAATATTAGCATTGAATCTATTATTTTTTAAATGACCGTTGCTCAACTCTTTATCATCAAAATAATATAAATATTATAGATATACAGTGTACATAATATGTTCCTCATAAACACGAAAGAAATATGCAATAAAACGTTATTTCATCATATTATTAAAACATGCATATAATTAATTGTTGCAATACAATTTGAATTATACATGCCTAACATCAGTAATCTATGACTGTAATGTCAAACTCCATCATAGCAATGTTTTATTCCTGTTTCTGACTTTGTTAATAGATGTATGGGGGATGTGAACGCTCAACACAACAATATAATGCAATATAGTATTTCAGATGCCTAACATCAGTACTGTATAACTGTAACGTCTAACTCCATCATAGCAATGTTTAATTCCTGTTTGTGATTGTATTAATTAATGTATGGGGGATGTGACTGCTCAACACAACAATACAAGAAGTAGAGAAGGAGTGGCACTAACAGACAATTCAAAATATTGTAAGGCCAACATTGAAGTCAAGCATTCCTTCTCGATCGTGGAGAAATTTCTCTGGTGCTTATTCAGTTTTCTTGAAACGTAGCACACTGAATAATTCACACCATTGCTGTATTCCTGTATCAATACTCCACCCAAACCAACATTATTTGCATCTACTGATATTTTCAAATGCTTTAGAGAACTCAGGAAATGAAAGAACTGGTGCAGTATTGAGCACTGTCTTGAACGTATCGAAAACCTCCTGACCCAGACCAATAATACTTGGTTTTCACACTTAACAATTTAGACGGGTTCAGCAATTATGGCAACAAAAATAAATAGAAAAAAAAATTGCAGTATATTATCCAGCTGTACGAAAACAATCACATCAGTTGCTTCTTACTGATAGGCATAGTAAATTCAGTAATAGCCTTAACCTTAACATACATAGATTTATTTTGACTGTGTTCCTCAACATGTTTTAAAAGTAACACAACCACAACAAAAATCACTTTTACTTAAAGTGTTTGTAAAATTTGCTACACTGAGCCAATCGAAGAACTTCCAGATGGTCGAAAATGATCTTTCCTGTTGTCGTTGTGGATTATGACGCCATCCATGTAAGTGTCACAAGTTCCAATGCCATATGTCATCATATGCATCAGACGTTGGAAAGTATTGGAGGATCCTGATCTCCCAAACTGCATAACTTTCCATTGGTAAAGTCCATCTGTAATCACAAATGATGAAATTTCCTTTGCTTTTTCCGTAAGTGGAATTTCCCAGAATCCCATGAAGAGGTCAAACATTGTGACATATTTGTCATTTCCAATTCTGTCAGTACAGTCATCGATTCTGGGTATTGGAAATGAATCTGCCTCGGGGACACTATTTCCTTTTCTGTAATCAGTAGACTTAAGAAAGGTAATGTGAGATTTCGGCAGTAGAATACATGACGAACTTCAGGCACTTTTACTTCATTCGATGAAATCATTCACCAGCAAATACTGAACTTCATTCTTCAAACTAACTTGTTTGAGTGGATTCATCCTGTAAGGATTTATTTGTTCTTCTTGGCATATCTGGAAACAAGTGCTTATTTTCGCCTGATATCTGTTTTAATTTGCTCATCTCGTGTGGCAGCAGATGTGAAAGCTTCTGGTTCAGATTGTCCAATATTTCCGAATTGCAATGAATGGTCACTTCAACTTCCCTACAGACAGATTTCACATTTTGTTCAAATCCCGAGTATGCAGATCAGGTACAACTAAATTAAGTGAATAATTGACATGACTATCTCTGCAAAGTTAAACAGTCTTTTAACATGGTTTGCATTCTTTTAGCATGTTTTTTGCGACACTTTATTTTCAGTGGTTTGTGATCCGAAATACGTAGCCTGAAGAGGTTTTTGAGGTATGGGTAATAGAGCCAAACCTTTATCATCTGTCAGGAAACGAATATCCTATGTATATGTGTCATAACTCAATTTCATTCTTGAATAAAGAGAAAGAAGATTAGTTCCTGCTACCTGACAATATGTATTTAATATCATATACACAATCACGGAAGACTCATTTCTAATTTTTGGCAGCAGTCGCCAAAGATTCTGGTCCATATTGTCCAATTTGTTCGAATTGCGAAGGTTGGTTACTTCAAATTCGCTACGCCGATTTCACATCTTCGTCCAAATCCTCAGTGTATGGAACAGGAACAAATGAATTAAGTGAACAATTTTCATGGATATCTCTGTGAGTATACACTTTTTAAAATGCTTATGTGGCAAAGTTGTTTCTGCTTTCTCCTCCCAGGAGTGCTTATAATGTAAGTTAAGTGATTGACTTTCTTTGTATTGGTATCTGGACCAAAATACTCAGCCTGAAGAGGATTTTGAGGTATGTGTAATAGAGCCAAACCTTTATCATCTGGCTGAAAACTCGTTTTTTGCAAGTTTGTCATACCTCAATTTCATTATTGAATGAAGTCTAAACATTATGTTTTGCTACCTTGCAAACCCTTGACAATCTGTATTTAAATTCAGAGATATAGTCAAGAAGATTAATTTCAGCCTTGTCAGTGGAAAGAAGTTTCTCTTTTGATAACTTCAATGGTCCACGGATAGAATTTTCAAAAATTAGTTCAAAAAGACTAAAACCTCAAATCTCTTGAAACGATTCCCTAAGAGCAAACAACAACAAATGAAAACCTTCGGGCCAATCCTTGCTTGTGTCAAAGCAATACGAGCAAATCATACTCTTTAACAGTCTGATGAAATCTTTCTACAGTACCTTGACTCCCAGGATGATAGGCAGAAAACAAAGACGTGCTGAAAATTTACAGACATAAAATTTGACAACTCATCAGATTAGACAGATTGGGAAGTCTAAAATGTGTGAAAAACATTATTACAACCAAGGTCTTAGCTTTCATATTCCTGAAAGGAGTAGCTTCAGGAAGTCTTCTGGACGCACACATAATCGTCCTCAAGTACTGGGTGCCTAACTTGGTCTTAGGTAAAGGTAGGACGCACTCTTCCATGCTTGGTCAGACGTAGAAATACGTTGCAGATGAGCCCTGTGTATCTTCTGATATGGACTTCCTACCATTCTATAAGTATGACAATATGTATAGGTTTTAGAAACATCACTTTTAATTTTCGGCCAATAAAAATGTTTTAGGATCTTGTGAAAAGTCTTACTGACTCCTAAATCTAGTCATCATGGGATTTCATTGGCAAGACTAAGAATATCCTGTGGATATGACTTGAGAAGAACAAATTGTAGCGGGTACATCAGCTGGCCTCGATTGCTTATTAAAGACCCAATTGTTCACAAAGTATCATGTTGGTACTTGTGTGGCCTCATTTTTGCAAATAGCCATCTTAAACAAACATATCTTAGGATCTTATTCTTGTGAGACAAGTGATTGTCTTTTATCGCCCTAATTAGAATGAGAAAAATGATAGCCAAACAAGTATCACTGTGATCAATACTTCTTGATTAATACAATTAGGAGCACGAGTGACCTCATAATATTGACTGATAAAGATGTCACTAAAGAATAAAATCATTATCAACACCGTTCTTAAGAGCTTTTATTGCCTTAGTTCTAGTGACTGGAAAGCTGGACATAAACGAGTGATTTCAACCTCAATTGGATTAACATTTTATAGACAAAGGGATTGTTAGCTACAAGTGGATTAACCATTCCCTCCAGCTAGGCCAGTCTCAAATAACAATTGAACATACTCAGTGAGCAAAGAGAGTACAGCTCCTATCATCACTGACCCTGAGATTAAGTCTGATGACAAATTAACAAAGTGCAAAGGAACATTAACAAATCCACGCTTTACTCCTTGAATATGAACACTTTCACTAGAAGGAGAAATCTTATGTAAAGGCAAAGGACTTGACAATAAAGTACACCGAGAAGCTCCTGCGTCTCTCAATATCTTAAAATGAATAGACTGGGCACAATCACCATCTGTTACAGAACTATTCGACATGAATAGTTGGTAATCACACATAATGCAATTGGGGTTTACTTGACCCAACAAATGCATTTCTTTCAATACATGACCGTGCCCATGAACTCTTAGAAAGAAGAACTTCTGGAACAGCTCTGCTAATGTTTTGTTTTCTAGATTTCAACATATAGCAATCAGAAATAACGTGCCCTTTCTTCTTACAATAAGTCCACGTGGTAAGAGATAAAGAGTTTTGTCACTTTTGTAAAAATTTGATTTAAAATAGTGTTCCAGTATGAGACTTGGAATTACTCGCATGAGACTGAATTTTTGAGCAATTGTCTCAAGGCTAAGAAAATATGTCTGCCTCCTTAACTTTAAACGGGATCATCAACCTAATATGCTTGCCAATATGAACAGATTGAACTTCCGTCTCCATTTACATGCGCATTGCTTCTTTCTGCATTTACATTTCTTTTCATTCTTCTTTCTAGCGGTATCTTAAAGAAAAAACTGCTAGCATTGCTTTTTTATTTTCACTTCTTGGAAGTAGAGTAAATTGTAAATAAAGATCTGATAACTTTTTTACATTGTATACATTTGGCAGTTCATTGATTGTAAGTTTTGAAGCTAGTATTATCTTACATGGAAAATTTGTTTTCCATTTGCTTAGTCACTGCTGTATTTGTGTTTTGTGTTTTTGATTTTTGACTTAGCTTTAATAATTTTCCATCATATCGCTACGATGTTTGCAGTGCGGCAGTTTATAGTGATGTCTAGCACGCGGACGTCATGCCACAGACGGGTAGCATAATGTCCCACCAGTCACATTATCCTGACACCAGGCTGACCAGTCCTAACACTAACCTCTTAATGCTGAGCGCCAAGCGAGGCAGCTGTTAGTACCATTTTTTATAAGTCTTGGTATGACTCAGTCGGGGTTCGAACCTGCGACCTTTCGCATCCGAGGCGGACGCTCTAACCACACGGCCACCGGAGCAGTTCTTTAGTCACTGCTAAAGATAATGTACCTCAAACTAAATCAGGCTGATATTTGGAGCACATGGGAGCAGTAATTTTGGTTATCTGTGTGCTTAGATCATGTGCAATTTACACAAGTACTTTATCCAAAGAAATCTGAATTACAGTACATGTACAAAAAAGTAACAGAGGTATGTCAACATTTTCTCCTTTATGCATGTTCCAAATGCAAACAACTTTACCTAACACCTAACACTCTCTCAAACGTTTATACTGTCCATAACTAATGTATGTATCCACAAGCCTTTATATATTAATGTTTTACCTTAAAAACTAGACATTCGTTACAATGTATAATTTCAAATTACTCTATTGTGGGCTATAATTAATGCTGGTTTGTATGTGAAGTATTGTTTTTAACAACATGTGTGATTGACTGATTAATAAACCCTCTACATTATGTGCCAAGTGTAAATAATCTGGTCTAGCATGTGTCAGGTGTGTGATATACATAAAGCATAACTACTCAGTATTTCTGGATGATAAAGCAAGCAATCTAGGAGGTAAAATGCATTTAAATAAGTTTTGTTTGGGTGTGGGGTTGCATGCTGAAATTTGAGACCAAAAATAGTTCTGGTTTTCAGAGTAGAGGGGTTTTAGTTAACTGTAAAAAAAAGTATTATGTAGCCAAAGAAAGAAAACTTCAGGACCAAATCATATGTTGATATTGATGGAATGCTGGTATACATCTGGTTTGATTTCAATGGGTTGCACTGAAGCAGCTTTTCCAGTGCATTAAAATTCGGGGACACACCATTTGATTTGTGGCGAGTTTTACTTTGGAGCTTTACAGCACAGCAGCACAGGCAGGTTATTTTGTGCTGAGGCAGTTGGATTAAAGTACATTTCTCAAGGACAGATCATAATACCTAACCCATGATGGTCCTATGTATGATTCTAACCCACACCTTTTCTGCCATGAGTCCAGCATGCTAGCCACTGAGCTGTCGCAGCTCCCTTTGTTTCTGGTGCCTGGTGGTGGAATAGCATCCCTCGATGTATCTTATTCTTTTGCAATTTACAGTGGAAAGTTTTTGAGGTTTTCAGATGTCAAGTTAAACGTTTTGTGTACTTGTCCCAAACTGCATACATAACAAATTTCTAGCATCCCGTCCCGTTGAATATTTCAAGGAAATTTAGTAATTTTAATAACTTTCGGACCTTCCCAGAAATAAGAGTTTATATAATTCTTTCACAGCAGCAGACAACATTGGCAGTCAAGTACAAAGTCATTCTCATCTTCTAGTACATTATAACAGGTACAGGTCCTAGGATCTACGGTAGATCATTGACTCTTCCATCTTCCTGACTCAGTGTGTAAATTATGTGCAGACATTCTTGGTTTAGACAGGTATTTTCCACAGTTTGTCACTTGTACTATGTCCACATATTCGTAAGAGCCAAATCTGATCACAAAAATTTCTCTATAATCTGAATCGTAAGGATTATCTGATTCTAAATTGTCAAGATTGAATAAACTGGTCAGAGATAAGGTTTCTTTAAAACCAGAAAGAAAACATTTCTCTTCTCAACGTTTTAATTTATCCACACTTCGACCAGACCAAGTCTATTTACAAAATACCCTACTAACGCCCAATGTTTCCTCTTAGTATCAGTAAACTTTAGGTTATACATGAGAGGTATAATATTTTGTTTTCAGAGGGGACAAGTTGTGCAGTTTTACGGAATGTAATAATATATGACATCGGAAGAAAAACTAAATGTATAAAGATGCAATTGTACTTTGGTGTCTTTCTGTTATAATTATCACCCATTTGCCAAACTAAGAGATACAACATAATATGTTATACTTAATGGCCATATGATGAATATAACTTAATGATGTATACTCCTGGGTTCATAGTGCTTGACATACAATATTGTTACAGAAATGAAATAAAATGACTGTGGAAAGGTACAGAAAGCAATGTGCTACCAATGCATTTCCTGTTCATATAATTAGCCATTTTGTATTACTAACAGTCAAAACAACAAATAGTTATGACTGATTTATCTGCACTTCCTTAGTATATTTTAAGGCCTATGAAATCACTATATAAATACCGGATACTAAATGCAAATTTCTGACCAAAACATTTTGGTAGGCTTGGTGTAGATTAATAATTAACTAGTACATAGGAACTAGTCTGAATCACAGCAGCAACACAGATTTTCTGTACATTTCATAATGCAACATTCATATATATATACATATATATATATATACATATATATATATATATATATATATATATGAGATAAAAAAATAACTATTAGCAATAATTGTGAGGCACAACTTTGCAGAAGCTAAGCATAGCGATCACTTTGATGATGGACAGAATTTGACCCTGTTACTCCTTGGTTGTACATTTAAGTCATAGTCAAAATTTGCAAAATAATTTCAAAACAGGTCATGACATCTTGTAAACGTTGATGGCATCATGATGGTGCACTATTATAAACTATCCTAAATCACATGACATGGTGTCATCGAATGGTAAACACCATCTGACACAGGAATCACGTAATATATGATATAAATACAATTAACAGATGTTATTTTTTTTTAATGCATTGCAATTGCTACAATCAATAACGACTTTCTCAACCTCGTGCGTAAATAGCTTGTTGGAAGTTTTGGATAAGCTAAATTAAAGCTTTATAGGAATGTGATTTAACTCTAGGAAGGGTGAGGAAGTGTTGATTGTCATTAATGCTATATTGAGTTGCCTGAAGCCACGTTGTTTCAAACAAAATGGTTATGCATATTTAATTTGTTTTGTTTGCTGCCTTTTATCTGCATGATCATATGTTATGTATAATTCTATGTTCTTATCAACCTTTGTCCAAAATCAAGTTCATGATGTATCTAACTAGGGGTACTTATTTTGTAAACAACATCAAGCATAGGTAATATTTCTCTGAGTATAAATTAAATAATATGATCAGTATCGTTGGAGGTAAACACTTATCTTATTCTGAGTCTACGACATTGGCTTTTCATTTGAAACTTCCTAAACTTGTTGACTGTTCCAAATGTTTTAGAAAGGAACTGAAATATATCCTGGCCCTAATATTGTGTCTTAACTTTTCATATCAGTGTTGTTTCCTTGAAAAGTTATTCATTCCAATATTAACATCCACGAGAACTCAGTCTTTGTATTGTGTTCAGTGAAGGTAATTATTTAAATTATTTACTGAATTAAAATGTGCTCAATAGAATTTTAGGAATAAAACATTATTGTGGAACTATAGTAATTCAAACAATGCTATCTTGGATTACATAAATAGAACTAAATCTCTCCCAACCCAAATCTCTATGTAAAAGAACTAATGGTATTTATAAATAAATAGCAGCTTTACATAATAAATGCAGTAATGGAAATCAACTCTTTTCATTGCACAAATGTATATATTTTATTTGCCATTATATTACAAATTTGTTACTAAAATGTAGTTTAAGAATTTAGTTATATTTCAATGTACGGGACATAGCTGTAGGATATCATTATTCCTGTATGTGCAAGGCAGTGTTTCCTATCCTAGATCTCCACATCCATGTCAAGTGTTTTTTTTTTTTTTTGTTTTTTTTTTATTTTTATTTTTTTTCTGGATAGAGTTCTTTGGTTAAATTGACAGGAATAATTTATTCCGTTACAATGTTAGAACAGCCATTGATGCAACAGCCTCTACGTAATTGATTAGGTATTAACGAAAGCTCTTTTTTAAAGTGGGTCCAATGACTGACCCACAGCTGGCTATGGCTAATATTAAGTATCCCAGATAAATCTTGATTCTTCAAAGTACCATCAGGTACAAGTTACTATTAATCGCTTCAGTGAGCACAACCCGAATAGCTCTGCAAACCATCTATACTGACTTGTCAGAAACTTTGCTCAAAGTATGTGATCTGCCACGACTTTTTGTGCATATTTTCTCAGATTGTTTTGTAATAAACAAATATGTTACATCTTTCCAACAAACCACACAGAAACTTCCATGACAAAATCTTCTCACAAACAGTTGAAGAACGATATGTCACCTTATGGGCGTGATTTGTTTGTCTCTAATATAACACAGTGTATAATTACCTTTGCTATCCCCTAGCTTTGCAATTCTATTGAGTTGGGTTAATGATGTAAGTAGTCATGGTTGTTGATATAAGGCAAGATTTTATTTCAGTATACATGCATTCCACATAGGTTGATTTTGTTCTTAAAGAACGAAATCTCTTTTGCAAGTACATTTAATATCGACACCTTTATAGTCTACTGATAATATCGCACACTCAAGTGTTAGATATTCAAATATGCGTACAAGAGTTGCCATTCCACATGTTTCGTCACAATTTGTTATTGCAATGGTTTAGATGAAATATTTTAAGTGTTCATAACTTTTTTACATACATTTTAAACATTTCATATTCAGTCTACATGTTTAAATATTTTATTACCGCACTCTGCTCACGGAATGTTTTTGCCGTTCAATAAGAGACAAATATTTTGTTTCAATTGGTTTCTTCAGTTAGTCCCCAACCGAACTACAAGAGTAAAGTCAGAATATATATTTTTTAAAATCGACATTGATGAACTTACAAATATCATCTGATCCGAATTACCCATTTACCCTGTGGTGGTCGATGGTATTATTTTAATTCACTTTAAACGTCTACGATTTGTTTTTGTGAAACCCCGTGTGCTTTTGTTGATATATCATCCTCGAAATAAACAATGTTAGGTTGAGATTAGTAACAAGATGGCATGAATAACTGAGCAATGTCTTTTCTGGCCAATGATTATAACCGGTGGATGACCCACTATTTGGATTGTTGACCAGTAACAGTAGCTCTGAAAAATGTAAAATGTCAGTCTTCCCGTCAGAGATGATTACACTAAGAAAATTAGCTACATTTTACATATCGTTATTTACCAGTTTTGTATCGTTAGAAACTAAAAGCAGCCGTAGGAAACAGCTCAATTTTGTAGCAAAAAATGTATAAGAAGATTATTTGCCAATATTTAAAAACAAATCTTTTGCATCATATTACTTTAACATAGTCACATTTGAAACAACGGGAGATTGTCAAGGACAAATGCAAGAAAATAATTTGGTGATGCTTTAGAACGATTTTGTGTAGTAACAAGATAACCGGGTTGGATTTTGGATTTATAACAGAACACTTTTGATGGTATACAAATACAATGTTTATTGATGTATGACTTGAATGAGAAAAGAATATTTTTGGTTCATACGTGCGTGTATAAGATCCAAATATTGGACAAATTAACATAATCCGCACGAACCTAATAATGCAACAGATATAAATAGAAATAAATGACCTTACACAGTACAATGAACGATTCACGGTAATTTCACACGATGAAAAGAATGATGTGTTTTACTCAATAGTAAAAATGATGTATTTACTCAAATAATAAAAACTGAGGTATTTTACTGAAATAATAAAGTGATGAATTGATAGACAGATATCATACAAAATACCTTTACACTCCCAAAACACTGGGTATAACAAACCCCAAAATTAGCCCACGGCTAAGAGATTACATGCATGGAGTAACAAGAAACACTCCATCACTAGCACACTGGCTACCAGTCACACTGGTCAATCACGCAATCAGCACTATAGGTAGTCACCGACCACCATTCAATTCCTTGGTCAATCAAGCAATCAGCGCCCACCAATTCGGTCAGCAACACCCGATCACCATCTACTCGACCAGCAACACCGTTTACTCAGCTCGACGGCTGCTAGGTGTTAAACTTCTATGGTTAGCTCTACAGCTGGTACCACGTCGACAACAATCAGCTGAAAATACATCTAACACCGTGTACTATTCATGACACGGGCATATAAAATAAAAACGTAATGACGTTATATACGGTAAGCTATACAAATTACATTATCGGCACAACATTACAAAACAATAAACAGGTTCAGAAGTGAACCTGTGTTCGATAAGATTAATATGGTACTAAAGAATTCTTAATAAAACGCAACTTTATATTATATTGCTAATATAAATCTCTTGCTAAGTCACAAACACAAATAGAAAATATTTGCGTTATACCACGCAAGACGTGGGTGCGTGAGAAAGCCTTCCAGTAGCTTCTTGTGGGTCGGTGGTTCTTCCCGGAGTTTTCCAGGGTTCTTCCTCCACCATTAATACTGGCCGCCATGTATAACCTATCTTGTGCTGAAAAAATGGCGTTAAACTCTACAACAACAACAACATACCACGCAAGCCAAAGCTACATGGAAAATATTCAAAAATAAACGTGGCAGTGCAATAGCTATAACTTACAATATACATAATAAACAATATACACAAGAAATTAATAAATAACTTACATACCTCTACAGCTGAAGATGTGCAAGTCCCTAAGTAGACTGCTTACTGACAAGAGATTATGTAGTGTGAAGATATCTCCTTACGGTGAGGCATTTATACACAGACGACGCAGCCTATATCGTCTGCGAGCTGGAAGTGTTCGGTTTTTCCCATCGAAAGCACTTCGCACGTGCGGCATAGGATGAACCGAACTCACTGTTTCGAAATACTGTACAATATACATAAATCGCCCTCGGGCATCGTTGTACACAAAAAACGAAACCCGAGTACACTTATTTAATAAATAGAGGGATTTATACAATTCCGTGACAGTAGTCAATTTCATTGATGCCTACTGCGTTACCTTGGGTAGTTTCATTTGGTTTACCTTGACTAATTGTAGCTAAGTAATAGGAGTATCTCGTTGGATGTAGCTCGCATCGAGAAACCCATATTTCAAGATGTGCACTGGTACTTTACTCTTTAGTCCCTCACGTGTTGTTGTAGTTGTAGGATGCATATAATATGTGCAGGGACAGTGATCGACGATCTCTTGCTCAGGGCGGTGTCTACGTTTAGATATTTTACTACAGAGATAGGGGTACATAGAGGTTTTCTTTAAGCAGTTATTTTCGTAATTGCATCCATAATTTAAATAGTATGGATATACTATTTTATCTTATATACTTGATATTTAGGAATTGTACCGTGTTTGGGTATGGAAAATAAACCGTTTATAGTAGTTTACTGTTAAGAGCTTTATATTAAAGTAGAAATTGATTGTAGTGTGTATTTGTAATAGATTTTTCAACAATGTAAATGTATTTTATATATTAGTTATGATTCATGGATGAATATAGTTTATGATTTATGATGTTTATTCAATATAATACGCAGGCCCGTTTGGTATATGTATACCTTGTGGTCTGGTAATATGGAAGTGCAGCAGCATAGGGCTGGCAGTTTGGCAGCATTGATGTTAGTATAGCAGCATAGCTGATAGTGTGGTAGAGAAGCTATTAATGTAGCAGTATTAACCAACAGTGGTGCAGTGCAGCTTTAATGTAGTAGCATTACTGGCAATATGGCAGCGTAGCTGATAGTGTTGCAGCGTACCTAGCAGCATGATATTATAGCTGGTGTTATGGTAACTTAGTTGGTAGCAGTATAGCCTCATAACCGACAATAGATCATGACAGTGTCGTCGTCGAAAAAGGGACGGAGGACGAGGAATTCATTTCAAGTCTATGATTTTCGTACTGTGCAAGAAGACATCGAACTGCGAATTTGGATTGGCAACACATACGGTTATATGACCCGTACCCATTTGTATAATAATAGCATATCGTTATTAAGAGGTCGCGAGTTCGAAACTTGCGGCGGCATCACAATTCTTTTAAAACGTTATTTTGTATTTGTATGTTCAAACTTTCATTTAATGTCGCTGATGCCAATTATTTTACTTTTTTTCTTCTTTTTTTTTTATTCCCGGCCTAGGACGGGCATTTAACCTAGTAAATTGATACAGAGTGACCCTGTCCGCCTGAAACACAGGGTGGGGTGGGGTGGGGGTGGGGGAGGGAATGATGGTGGGGAGTTTGTGCAATTCCGGAAAGGGCAGTCAGACATACCTTTTCCAGTAGGATGGGGGGGGGGGGCTAAGATAGGAGCTGCACGGCTTCACCGCCAGGAAGGGGAGGGGTAAAAAAAACCCACTCTGAATAACGATTTAACAAATAGAAATGGAAAATCATGGGCTCAGGTACCCGTGTGGTATAAGATGCTCGCCTTTAAAATCACTGAATATTCTTACCTCGCTCGCTCCGCATGACTCGAATCTCGGGCTCGGCGAAACTGTGTATTTGAGAAAGGTTGCCAGCAATTTCCAGTTGTTCGGTGGATTTTCCCATAGGTTTCTCATTACCGCATATACTAGCCGCCATGTTTAGCCTATCATGTGCTGAAAATGGCGTTAAGCCCACAACAACAACACCAACAACAACGACAAGAATAGGAAATTTGCAGATCCTAGCATAAATTAATACGAACGTTACATACAGGAAACAAAGAAAAAACAGAAGTGCCCCTTTCAGTAAGAAATGATGGTGTTATGCCAATGCTACTGGCTAACGCGGTAGTACAGGTCAAACCGGTATTTCTAAAAGGGGCATAACAATACACGGGCAGGTTCAGGTCAAGTGTTGGGGGGGGGGGCAAAATTTCGAAAGGGCTCTGACCTTCCTCGAAGGGCACCAAAGCAAAAGTATATGTGTATATTTATTCAGTGTGCATAATACCCAATAAACGTGCGCAAGAAAATAAAATACCGATGGTAAAATATTGAGGGACAAGTGATTGTAAATTTATGTGTATACGTTTTCTTATTGCAACCGCAGGGGGTAGGTCCGGACCCCAACCCATCCGGCTCTGCAATGTCAAGCACTGCAAAACAAAACCCATTAAGGGGAACACAAACACAAAACTAACACCTGCGAGTTATCAAGATTAAAACGGTTAACACGCAAACTTTCATTACAAAAGTATTTTTCCCACAGCAAATGTTAGGGGTGGAATCGAGTAGCTAGCATGTTAGGAGGACCAGCCTACTAGGGGCTAGGTGTCGCATCTGCCTGCCATGCTACCATCCCACATGCCCGAAATATTCTACCCTCTACTTTCTGCATTTTTGTTCTCCTTCTAAGTGACTTATTTCTTTCCCGCAGAATAAAAATAAGAGAAATAAGACGACTGAAAAAGGTAATCTATCAAAGTCAATACCAACATAAACACTTATCGGTAAATAGTATTCAATACGCACACATACTTGGACAAAATCCTGATCCCAGGCAAGATCACTGACTTTATCAGGGAAAAGAAACCTCCTCAAGAGTCTATTGCCTGAGGAGTGGAGTACGAGTCTTGTATACAAAAGATATTTTAGGCATGGACAAGGAACGGGACGAAACCTGGAAACAGAAATCCAGCCAGGTACGGGTCCCTCAAAAAGAAAAGATCAACCTGAATTCAAAAAAGATCAATGTAAAAACAATTCCCTTCAAAATTCCTTTTAATTTTTCACGATAGACAAGACACAAATATATACTAGGGGAACATGAATGTGTAAAATAGCTTTACAACTTTTGGGCAAAGGCTGTGGTCACCTCAAGAACTTATCAGTTTACATAATTAAGGGTCCAAAGGGTGTACACAAATAAAAAGAAAGATGTAAAGAGAAAAATGACATAATTTGCCAGAAAACAACAACAACAAAAAAAAAAAGTTCACTTAACTTGACTAGAATACGTTCAGAGGATACCCTGAATATTGTACAAAAAACTATACTTTGAATTATAGCCATACTATTTATATTCGTTCTGTCAGTTTTTACTGCAGTTTTCTGCACACGGTTTAGGACTGCTGTTCTTCTTACCCAGACCCCAGTGAAGAATCCACTTTCTAGAGACTAATTGTCCAGACCTTGAATGTCAAACTTTTACAGGCTAAATAGTCGTAAATTTGATTAAAATATATTAAATGCTATACAATTTGCACAATTACTCTGAAGGAGCAAATGACTAAAACCTGGCCTTCTATTAATAAAACATTTCAAGTAGATTTGTGCTAAAGAGTCACGCTGCGTAAATCACAGTTCCAACCCAGCAACAAATTCCAAATTTACAGAGATATTTTAACGGAAATTCCAAAAGCTGCATATATTTTCACCGGTTATGATAAACTGCATGCGAGAAAGCTGATCTCAAAGTTTCGGGTAATTCTTATTTTAAGACCTGAACGTTTTTATGAATTCTGGGCCAAGGCATCTCATTCAAATAGTCATGGCAATTCATGCTTTTTTTTTTTTTCCTTGTTAAACTTAAAGTCAAAACCAGGACTTACAGTGTCAAGAGCGTATTCAGAGCTCTAAAACCTTATGTTGTGCTGTGTCGAACATTTGCACGCTTTATAAAGTGAAAGTTATCAGTACTGGATATCTGATGTATAGAATTTGTGTACAGATACGAACGTAAATATAACTCAAATGCATAAGCATAATCACTTTTCAGTAACAGTGACCTAGAGTTTGATTCTCATATCATTACATTTGATTTCTGGTAAATAACTCAAGTTGTGTTGAATATATTTCAATGCAACTTGAGGCATATTTTTCCCTGAGCTAACGGAAAACCTTACCATTGTTACTGTATGTAGGTACGAGGCAAGAACTTTGTTCTTAAAATAGAGTTTGCCTTTGAAAACGATTGCGAGTAATAATTTCACTACAATACATAGAATATTTAGGAAAGTTGTAACATAAATTTCGCATTAGAAACTAACAATGTTGTTGCAAGATCAGGTTTACTGTTAGTGGAATTGCTAAGTTCAACAACGCTTAGAACAAAATGAGAGAGAGAGAGAGAGAGAGAGAGAGTCATGGTCATAAACTCTGGAGGTCAACAGTCATATGAGCTGTATTTGTTTTAACATGTAAAGAAAAGAAGTTAGTTTTATTTAACAATCCATTTTATATGCTCGTTCAAACAAAATATTCATGAACAAAGACAGCCGTTTCCTTCCATTGGCAATATTGCTCATATACACAAAATACATAGTTTTGTTTATTTGTGTTTTTAGAACTATACTGAATTTCTTAGAATATGGTGTTTGTGGGTAGCAATGGTTATAATGGTTTCCGTTCAATCTGTGCCGATTCGATTTTTCCATCAGAAGGAGTAAAGATAAATATATTATAAAGCTGACAGGAGATTAGATCTTACAATTTCAGTGACTGTATTTTTTAGAACTGTATTAGCCTGTTATGTATATCTATATTGCGTGTTTAAGTTTTGGTCTATGACTGATGATTCTGTTTCGATAGAGCTATAAAATAGCTTGTTTACTAGTTTTAACCTACCCTTGGTAATGAACCTGTTTACAGTTTGGGGTAATGTTCTGATTGGATGATTGAGTATTGCCATATATGCTAAATGGGGATGAGTTGTGAAATATGCCACGTAGTGATATATTGCAATAAAAAGTCGTAAAAGAGTCGTGGAGATGTATATGAAGACAGAAGTGGACGATTATTTATATTCCTATTATTGTTATTGTTTTAATCTCAATATGCAGATGTATTTAATGTTGTGTTTATATTTATTTGAGAGGAATAATTTATTTGAATTACTTACTTATTATCATATGACTGCATGGACTAAAGAAATAAGCTGGGATCATTTTGTAGCTCATTCAAAGAAATTCTAGACAATGTCACTGTAACATATAGAAACTGCAAGCACTTCAGCACATTCAAGATTCTTGGCACTTCAGCACATTCAAGAATATTGGCACTTTAGTACATTCAAGACCTGGAATTCGTTCAGAAGGTTATATTCTGTTGGGCTTGTGAGAGAATTTTTAGGATTATTTTTCATTTAGTTCACGAGGCTGTAACTTCCTCCTAAAATTTCATTTTATAACTTAGATAATTACATTATTTGTTAAGTTGTAAACAACGTGTTGGTTTTGCTTCTTTCTGTTACTTAGTTTAAGACCAACGAGTCCTAAGAAGCCAACAAACTTTGAAAATATGACTCTCAATTTTGACCTGAGTAGCAATAGCAAGAACAACAATTTGCCCATACACATGTATAATATATTCAATCTTAAATGATACTAATAATTTCAGTTTAATATTCATGTATAAGAAGTGAATTTATTCAGTTTTCGGATCCTTGGGGAAATGCATCCAGAGTCACTCGCCGATAGTCATATTGGATCATAGCGATTGCCGAAATGACGGAAACCATCTGAGTATGTTTGAAAGTACACTCCCACAGTTATATGTATAAAGGGAAACGCCTTGTGTCTTTTTTTTGTGTGCGTGGATGTGCTGTGTATGTTTTGTATACATGAAACTATTTTTTTTTATGCAACTATGTAACGTTTTTGTCATATACCTAACTAGATGCCTTATGCAAAATCTCTTAAGGGAGGAAATAAAGATTAGTGGGAGAAGAAATAATCCATATATATTGGTAATGTCAGCTGTGTTAGAAAGAAACATGTCGATACCACTATTATTTTCGGATGGTAGAGACAATATAATTTCCAAAATATCTTCCCTGGTGACCATATCCGATGGATATTGTTTCTGTATAGAAGTACCTAAACATCAAGACAAACATTGCATATAATTTCATTACGTTTTAACCAGATATATTTGATCCTGGTGAATTGGCCATTTTTGTCTGCTTGGGTTGGGGTGTAGTAGTGAAATGTGATTGGGTACGAGTAGGGATTGAGTTCAGGTAAAATTGATTTTTATAATCACGTTCCCCCAACACAAAACCTTCCAACCCAATCACCTTCTATCCGAGTTTGAGTTGAATCTCTTTAGATGGAAGTCCTCCCAGTTTACCCACTGGATTGTTTTATAGTACAGTTTACACAGCACATATAATCCAAACCTCCTCTCCACCCCGACCTCCCCCGACCCATTATATTTTGGTCATAGCTTTAACGTTGGTGTAGTGTATAACATAATAAACATGTTGGCCAAGTGTGTTAATCAACAACATTCGTAACTGCAGAATGGTTGATTATTAAAAATTACAGACAATGATGTTACTTCCACTAAAGTCTAAACTCTGCTGATAACCCTTCATACCATTTCTGTATTTCTTCAAAGTTACAAATCGAGATCGAGTGGCATGGTAGTTTGACGTAACAAAAGTTTCTCTCATACATAATGCAAGAGTCAATTAAGAAAGGAACCCGAGCATTAACGCGTGTTAAAGCACTTTCTTTCTTTGTTTGTGTTGTTGTTGTTATTGTTGTTGCTGTTTATCTAATTCGACGCGTTGGTCGACTTAACGATGGACATTTTTTCTTAAATTCAACATGCATGATGGTTTCTTAAATAAAGAAATCCATTTACAATGTTGTGTGATTATGGTGAAGGCCATTTTATGTTTTAAATGATCTTTTAGGCAAATTTGAGATTAGATGAGGACAACATATAGAACAGCATGAAAGCTTTACTCACACAGTAAGCTTGCGAAGGCATTATATATAAACGATAGGAAATGGCATGTTGATCTAATATGAAATTCGATTTATTTGTTCGTAGAATCAGTGTTCATGCCCCCTCCCAAAAAAAAAATGAACCTTATGTTCCCTCAAAATCAGTTGGATATAAGTGCAGATAGCACCACCAAAGATGAAAGGTATGTCGCAATTCCGGCCATTTCCTTATATTCACTCTTCATCTCAAATGGAAAACGAATTCATGCAAACTGTGTCCTAAGAGAAAACAAAGGAACATAGGCTTAGTAATTGGTCTCATTCCTTTTCATACCAGCAGATGGTGTGTATCTAAAAGGTCAAATTCAAGCCTTAGATAAGATTAGAGAAAAAGAAAATCTATAAATTCAATTTCAACTTATTTAACATTAGTTTGTCAACTATATTGCAGCTTTAAAACATTAAACCAGACTCCACACATTTTGTTGTATTTCGGGTTTGATTCGTGTGCAGCAAATTTAGAACCCTGTTTCCATTCTGTAGTAATCGCGTTATTTTGTTTGGATTTTGTGAGATTTATTCTTCTTCTGTTTTTCCCCTACATAATTATAAAAACTCCGCAGAGCGGTCGAAACAATTATGAAACTATTAGTCATACATTTCCTCACTCTAAATGAAATCCAAAGAGACATTTTTTGACTCCATTTGCTCGCCCTGATTACAAAATCACAAAAGTCCAACATGAAAATATCCAAAACATTTTCATAATGATCTAACTATCTATCTATCTATCTATCTATCTATCTATCTATCTATCTATCTATCTGTCTGTCTGTCTGTCTGTCTGTCTGTCTGTCTATCTATCTATCTATCTATCTATCTATCTATCTATCTGAGAACAGTCTAGATACGACACATACTTAAATATGTTTCAAGATTTTTTTCTTTTCAAAATGTGCTGTATATGGTACATATTTCAATGTTAGTGTGTGGGAGGACAAGGCCGGACTGGTTGGATGAAAGTTGGGAGGGACTGAGAGGATAATGGAAAGATGATAAAATATGCTTAACTTATATACAGGTCGACAGTGTTTATATCCCAGGTCTTTTGTTTAAACCCAGGCAACTGATCATTTGCAACCTTTTCTAGAAAAAAAAAGGGGGGGGGGGAGCCGCGGTAGCTCAGTTGGTAGAAAGTTGGACTCGTAATCTCCACTCAATCAAGTTCATGTCGGCTGTCTCGGAGTGTCCTTGGAAAAGGCACTTGGTAGATAGCAAACACGAAACAAAACATTAAGGGGAAAGTGGGTGGGGTGGGGACTCCAGGCTGTGATTGCATGGATTGTTAGAAAGAGTTGTAGTTAGAGTTTGTAAGCACGTTAACCGTTGTCGACGCGGATAAATGAGAGAGAAAAATATAGATAGATAATCGGCCTTTAACCGAAAACAACTATAGTAAAAGCAGAGACAACGAAAAAGAACCCTATGTAAATATATCAAGATCCGAAAAGATCACTAATTAAACATTGGAGAAAAGTGAAAAAGAATATATTGAAACAAATGTACAAATTGATTAAGCAACCATGTAGATGATGTATAAAACTTGCCCGGAGGGGTGTGGGGTGTGTGCGACTGTCTAAAGAAGTATGAATGCAGATAAACCGAAACAAACTCTCGCTGGATTTTTGGAAGGAAGGTGCGATATTGAGAGGGTTGTACAATGGAAAACACAATGCTAAATAACTTCTTAAAGGAAAACTTCTGGTAACTGCTTGTGACAAACCATTGTATTAAATGTAAAATTTGTAGAAAAAGTGGCTCTTAATTAAGTATTTTTTTTTCTTTTCAGCAGTTTTGTTAGGGACAATTTCTCTATTTCCTAGCCGTAATCATCAACTTTCACTTTGCTCAGAATTTTGCCATGCTATGAAAATAGTACTTTTTCGCACTTGGAACGCTGTTCAGAACTCAATATATACTAAATCAACTCCTATAGTAAACTTATGGCAGCACACGGTATTCAAAATTCGATTGATTTATTTTCTGATTGGTCATGATCAAACCTACACGCAGCATAGACTCATCCTCGATGCAAGCTCTGCGTGGTGAAAACGAGATGTCCCGCTGCAACGATATTTTTGTCATCTTCATGCGCATGTAATGCTATATATATATATATATATATATATATACACCGTGCCTAACGAATCAGGTCCTGGTCCCTAAGTCAAGTCTATACAAATGCTAAATTTACATCAACAGTATCTTGTCACTTTCTTTCGCAAAAACTTTACATTTCATTATTAATTATGGGCCATTGAAACTAATATACTCTATGTTACGGTCACCTATTTCTAGATTGGTCCATAGTTGCGCATGTAATTAGTACCGCGAGTCCAATAGTCTACATGTATACCGACTAATCGACATACTGTTAGTCGGTAGAAAGTGAATTTAAGTTTTGATAGTGACTGTAAAGTATAGATTCAGTTTGGATATAATTCGGTTTTACATAAACAAGAAAACGTCTTAGCAGTATCTAGAAGCAGATTTAAGACTTTTCTTTTAATTTTATGCAACCAATCATTCATGTCTCTTGTAGTGAAAAGTGATAGGTTCGCAGATTAGGATGCGTCAGTGTGTGTGTGTGTGTGTGTGTGTGTGTGTGTGTGTGTGTGTGTGTGTGTGTGTGTGATTTTTAACGTAGCTTTAACAATTATTCAGTCATATCGCTACGATGTCTGTAGTGTGGCAGTTTACAGTGATGTCGAGCACTGAGGAATCATAATGCAGACATGTAGCATGATGTCCCACCCAGTTACATTATCCTGACACCAGGCCGACCAGTCCTAACACTAACCTCATAATGCTGAGCGTATAGCGAGGCAGCCGTTTGTACTGTTTTTATGTCTTTGATATGACTCTGCCTGGGTTCGAACCCGCGACCTACGGCATCCGAGGCGGACGCTATAACCACTATGGTTGCTTCATTACAACAAGAATGAACTTTAAAAAAATGTGCCATCTCTAAGTTTTTTAATTGGGTTTTCTGAGGCTTCGGCAGTTGTGCTTAATATTTGGGGGGCAGGGATAAAGCTGAATTTGTAACTATTAGATCGTACGGATTATATCATATCTGCATATTTTGTTTTGATTTATTCTCTGGTTCTTTTAGGCTTGATTACATTATTGAAGGGTGTATTTGCTTTGCTATAGAACCAAAACCTTTCAGAAAAATACTAATCTATTTTTCAATATAGGTCTTTATAATGGTATCCAAGACAACTTATCCAATATCGAGGTCATACGTCCTGGCATATAGTCACAATGGGATGTTACAAACCTGGCTGTTCGTTTTCTGGATTCTTTTAAATTTCATCTTCTTACCCTGGGAATGGGGGTTCCAACCTGTACAAGCGTATTCTAAAATAGATCTAACTAAACCTTTGTTACCGAGTTCTTTCGCATGTTATGGGCAAGATGACAAGATAAGTCTTTATTGGCCTAAAGTTCGAGTTGAATTTGAAGGTTCCATTTCAGATCACAAGTACTTGTGACCCTTAAATATTTTGTTTGATTGAGGCTTTCTAACATAGTACCTTCCAATAAATACGACATATTGGATTTATGTCATTTCTTTTTTGCCAATATGCATATGCTGCTTTGTTAGATTGGAATCGCATGCCACATTTTCGTACCCATCGTCCAAGCTTTTTTAATGTCATTTGCAACATCGTAGTATCCGGCTCGGTTTTGATTAATCTGTAGCATATACAGTCATCTGCGACTAGTCGACGTTCTTCGTCTATTTCAATTAGGATGTCACTGATATGCTTGGAGAAAAGTCCTGGTCAAACTGTTGTTCCTTGCGGTACTCCAGAAGATACGTTGTACCAGTGTTATGTATGCTTAATTTGCACCGTTTGTTAGTTTTTTGTGTTTCATTATATGCTATTCTAAAGTAACATTGTTTATTGGACTTAACCTTGTCCAAAATCAAGTTTATTTTCTACTTGAACTGAATTGTTATATATTTTTATTTTATTCTGTAAACAACTAATGCATAGCTAAAATATTCTCTGTATGCATGGGTTTATTATCAGGATCATTATTCATAGAAGCAAATATGTTTATTTGGTTCTAGGTCTATGTTATTCGGATTCCACTACAATTTACCTGATATTGTCGAGGTTATATATTATAATTTTAGTAGCACACTTTCTAATAATAAACAACATTTTGTTTTGTAATCATTCAGAACTTTCTAGAAGGTTATTTTCCATTAGGTAACGTTATTTTTTTTGTTGTTGGGTTTTTTTGTTGGTTTTTTTTTTTTTTTTTTAATTGTGAACTGAGGTCAAGTATGGGGACTACTATACAACCTAGTCACTGGAAAGATTATTCACTCGTGCTAAATAATCAACTTGTTTTTGTGTTGCGTCCATTATTCATTTGGAATTTATTTCTTCAAATTATTTAATTCAATGATTCTTTTCTCGGGAAATACAGAGTGCTTATAAAAAAAAAAAATGATATTCTTGGATAGAGACATTCATTAGGATTTACAGTGAATTCAAACCTGGAATTTTATTACTGTGTTTCAACAAACGACTGTTGGTACATCAGCATTATACAGGTCATCACAGACACATCAACACCTTCAGCATTGGACTTAATTTGGATTTCTACTAAAGTTTATTCAGAATTTTAAATTATTAGGACTTGTGTCTGTAATTATAGGATTATATTGGGTTTTAATGTGTAATACCGTGAGTTCTTTTTTTTAATTTTCACTTTGTATTCAAGGCAAATAAATTATTTACTGAATTTTACAAAGCTTGTTGATTTCACTTTTTTCGCTTACTTATTTTAAGAGCATAGACTCGTAACACCAGCCAGATTTGGGACCATTTGTCACTACATATTAAACTCGGAAATATTGAAAGTGCCTATTCAGCGTTGAGCTTTGTTTGCAATTCCACAATGAAACGTTGACTCTAACAATTCATGGGAGACATGTCAAAAATTTTTTCAAAGTCAAAAATGCAAAATGTCTACTTGGTCACCTCTATCCACATATTTATCCCGATCAATAACTCAGCAAGGTGTGTTTCGAACTGGGCAATTTCCGTAAGGCATGCTATTTATCATATAGTTATCCAAGTTCTTCATGATGTTATAACAGACAATACGTTCAAGCTCTTTGCAAAGAACACTGGTGAGTGACAATGGGCGGTAATTACTGGCCATTGCATGATTGCCTTTTTGCAGTAGTGGCCATGCCATTTCCTTGCCAGATACCAATCCTTGTGATGTTGTAAATGTCCAGTGATTGTGAAAAGGTGTGTAAGTACATGTACTTGTGCCAACTCAAAAGAGAGTGCCTTAAATACTTTTTGAATTTATCATCAGCTCCTCAAGTTTTTGATAGGTTTAAACCATATAGCAGCTTTTGAAGTCCTAAACATGTTACTACTTTAATACTCATTTTTGGTACCTTTGGGAATATACATGTATTTCCGGCATGATTTAGAATTTAATGTTAGGTTTCCACTCATGCTGTTGCTGTAGTTGTGTGAAATTTAAATTAATAAAAAACAAACCACACTCCCACCCCCACCCCCAAAATAAACCATTCAGCTCTTACCCATTTCCATTTTTTTCCAAAAATTTTCATTGCCGGTATGAGCTCATATATGGGTCATTCTAGAGTCAGATGGGAATTTTGTTTTAAAAATTACGCCATATTGTAGGTTTACATAAGAAGCACTCCAGAGCCAAACGGGAATTTAACATTGTGTGTTCCTGGAGCCAAACGGGAATTTAACATTGTGGGAATGATAATGTTATTTTTAAAAAAAATTAAATCCAATACGCCACATTTACAATCCAGCTACCTGTTTTGTTTATAGTACAATACACACGTCCCATAATCCTGCAACAGCCTTTTGACCACTATCCAAAGACACATCCTACAATCCAGCAAACTGATTAAAATCAGATCGCCGTTGTCCAATGTGAAGATATGACGACGACCGCTTAGGGGTCATGTTCTTGTGACCTTTGAAGCAGCCAATAGAAATGCAGCTTTCAAAAATCTAACTGAATCATATCTCTCGGTACACACAGATGTTCTTCATCCACACTGTTCAGTCTCCAAACGCAAAGATATAAGACTTCATCTGACTGGCTGATAAAATTAGCGATTGTGGTAATAACATGTGTTACCAGAACATGACCCCTAAGTGGTCGCTGTCTGATCTTCACGTACAACAGTGGAGATCTGATTTTAATCAGACTGACATTCCAGCAACCGCTTTTTGATCACTGTTCAAACATACAATCCTGCTATCCTGCGAATGGTGTCGGAATGTTTATGCACATGTGCTATCCTTACATACACACAAACAGTAGAGAACAACAGAAGGTTTTGATTGATGGAGATCTATAATTTAAAAAAAAAAAAATATTCATGACTAAAAATTGTAGTGATTATCCTTAGTTGAAAATTCGTACGTTCATAGGTTCTATGTTAAGATATTATGAATGTAAAATTGCATAGTATCTATAAATAGATGCTGACGCACGTGTTTACTCTTACTAACAATAAAATTACTAAATCTATTGACAAGTTTTGGGTTGTTTCCCACTGGACAGGTCGGTTATGTGGGTTTTTAGAAGATATGTTATTTCCCATTTGATACGTTGGATCACCTGAACGGGTATTTTGAACTATTATATTAAGTAGTTAGATCTGTACCGTGGGGTATATTGCGACAAATAGTCGTAATAGACTCTTCACGGTTCATTTAAGAAAAGAACTAAGCAATCAAATTCATTCTTATTTTGGGTTCTAATATCATATGTTAAAATGAGTTTGCAAATGAATTTTATGCTGTATTCAGATATTGTCTGAGAAGAAAAACAGTTGTTTCGATTATTCAGTGGAATAGAACGGGTACGTTATTTATTATTGCTAAAGAATAAAGACAGCTATTGAAAGTTTTCATTTCTTCGAGGTCAAGGTCATAGTCATGTATTGGAAACAATACATTTGCTGGGTCAAAGAAAACCAAGTCAGATTTTATGGAGAATTATAAGACATTCATGTCAAAAGGTTCTACATCACTTATTGGTGATTCGGCCAATCCTATCCCTATAAAAATATTAAGGGAAGCAGGGGCTTCTTGGAATATTTTATTATCAGGTACTCTGCCTTTGTCTGAGAAGTTTTCTTCTGATGAAAGTGTTATTGTTTAGGGAGAAGAGCGCGTTTTTCTTCAAATTATACCCCATAACGATAATTTGTATTCACACCTAGTTTCAGGACCAATGATTATTAGCGCTGTGAGTTCCTTGCCCATTGATGATGTTCATTATTGCTAGGCAACGACTTAGCTGAAGATAAGGTTGTGGTTAATCCACTTGTAACTGACAAGCCTTGTTTGGGTAAAATAGTTGATCATATTGAAAATGAAATCCCTTATTAATACCCTGCTTGTGCAGTTACTAAGCTATGGCAAAAAGCGCTCTTGAGAAAGATGTTTTTCAGGAAATTATTCCTTTGGCTGACACATGCATTGGTCAGACTTTTGATGAGGTCACCTGTGCTCCTGTTACTGATCAATTAAAAGGTATTGATCAGTGTTATCATATTTTAACTACTCATTCTCTTACTTCTAATCAGGCAAATGACATTCACTTGCCGTCGAAAAGGAACAAGATCCTGATATCTCCTGTTTGTTTCAGAGGGTTATTAGCAAAGCTGATTCTGCAGATGTAACAACTTGATATTTTTGGAAAATGGGGTCCTTATGATAAAATCGAGACCACCAGAGGCACCCGCTGGAGAAGAGTGGTCAGTGAGCTATCAAATTGTTGCTCCTATGTCATATAGAAAGAAATTCCTAGTTTAGCTCATGAAACTATCTTGGCTGGTCATTTAGGAGTCAATGAAACCTATTAGAAGTTCTTGCATCAGTTTTCATCTTACATCATGTTTCCAAATATTGTAGATCTTGTTTAATTTGTCAATAGCCGGTTTCAGTTCTTTTAAACTAGTTTTGGGACATATTATCCATGGACCATTGGAACTGTTAAAAGAAATTTTGTTTTAACAGAAGAATCCGACACGAATCTTTTAAATTATATCTCTGATTGTGAAGTAGCAAGATATAATCTTCTGTCTACTCACTCAAAATTACAACTAAGGCTGGTCAAAAGTACAAAGGTAAGAACTCTTCAACCTGGTGATAAAGTTCTGTCTCTTTTGCCAATACTTCAAAATCCTATACAGGTTAGATATTAATTGTCCTTATAAAGTTAAAAAGAAAATGACTTTGGAAATGTTTGGATTATTCAGTGGAAATAGAAAGTGTTCATTGGACTATAATTTGATTTTGGAACTATTGTGAATTATTCAAAAAAGTTGGACGACACCATTTTGACACATCAGGATTGTTGGCAGACAAGTATATTCTTGGATCTGAAATTTGTTTTGAACATTTCATTCTTCTGTACCTTAGTATGACCTTTTCAGGATTAGTATGGAATCAGTTCATAATTTTGTGTTACTCTTAGATTTTCTTTTTAGAACATTGATAATTAAATTGTTTCTTAAGTTTTACAAAACTTGTCAGTTTTTCTTCTTTCTGTGACTTAATTTATGACCACAGAGTTGTAACAGTTACTGATACAGGTGACAGCCCTCTCCCCAACATGACTTAGTCCTCATATCACATGAAATCACACATGTATGCATGTGAACTGTGGATTATAATCAATGAAAGTTACCAACTGGCATCCATGCATGAGGATAGTCATGTAGAGTAAAAGACTGTGAATTAAACTAGTAACCAACAAAATACCACTCTTACTACTCTATTTGAAAATGTCTTTGCAATTGTGACATGATAAATACAATGCACAGTGCTTGATTTTGTATTTATTTTTATTTTAAAAGGAAATTACTTGACTTGTACTGACTGTAAATCCACAAACCCCCTGGTTTCGTATATGTGCACCGAGGTGCCGGTGGTTTTCCATTTCCACCAACAGAAATTCGAACTCGGATATGCTAATTATTTGATCCTCAATAGCCATCGAGTAGAGTTATTAATCGTACTGAGACTTTTTTGTGCTGCCATGAAAAGTTCAGGATAGACACGTATTCCAGAATACAGCCATAACAAAATAATTTTACCAGCACCATCTGCGACACTGGTTCCTATCGATATAGCCAACAATTCCACTGGGTGTAGATATAATAGTCGATGTGGTTGCGATTCATACCACGCTCAATGTTCCAAAAGCATGCCAATGACCCTCATTTGCAAGCTCATGACCTCCAACAACAGAATCTTGTCAGAGTGGATCATAACTTATCATTTGTAACCACTGTCACATGCTGCATGTCCAAGCGCTTGAATGTATGTGCTGACTACGGACCACCTAAACAATTCACTTGCAGGGAAATTTGCATACCTATAATTGTTTTGATACGAACACAGTTGACATGAACATGCAATATGTTGTGAAGTCAAGCAACATTTTTTCAGAGGGTTCCTGATAACCGTTTAACCAGCGAGAAGCTTCAGTTACTTCCTATTTGTCAAATATCATCTTGCTACAGGTTTGGTCATTGTCTCGATTTATAGTTTGAAAGGCAAGGAATATGTGCTTTGGTATGAAGACAATGCTGGGTACTTGCCCTGTAAACTGTCCCATATATGTCAGCTACTTGATACATGTATGTGGTGAGTGCAAGGAACGATGGTGTTGACATAGCTCCAGACTTCACATGAAATCCTTTATGAGCCTCCCAATCTGATTAAAATCAATATCTCCACTGTTATACATGAAGATCTGGCAGTGACCATTTAGGGGTCATGTTCTGGTAACCTATGTTATTACCACAATCGCTAATTTTATCAGTCAATCAGATGAAGGCTTATATCTTCGCGTTTGGAGACTGAGCAGTGTGGATGAAGAGCATTAATGTGTACCGAGCGATTTGATTCACTTACAGAGTTTTGAAAGCTGCATTTCCAAAGGATAATTCATAGGTCAGCAGAACATGACCCCTAAGCGGTTGTCGTCAGATGTTGAAGTAGGACAGCAGAGATCTGATTTTAATTAGATTGATTAGCCTCCATGAAGTTGTGCTTCATACTGCTTAAATCCGCCATTAAAACTTTTTCTTACTCATGACTAAAGGCTTCTGTAGCTACATTGTTAACAGGCGCATAGTTTAGGTTTCTGACATGTATAGTCGAGAATCTGCATTATCAGAAGTACTTTTGAAAACATGATAGTTGGGCCAGCAGATCTCACGGAATCATCGCTGTATCTGGGTGAGTCCAATAATCATTGTGGTAATGTTAAGGTTGTCAAGAATAGCTTTGATATCCTTCTGTCGATGGAATATTTTGCGCTGCTGAACAATGCCAGGATGCCATTGTTAATAAATCCGACTGTGGTATTGATGGGATAATAATTACTGAGGGCTTTGTCTTGTGTTAGTTATCCATCAATTTCCAAGAAAGGCTCATATGGAAGGATAAACCCAAATGAATCATGCAATTCTAATTATAATTTTGGTACTCTGGGACTCCTAGCCAGATACGAATAATAACTAATATTCTATATTACCAAATTCGAGTTTACCCCAGTATTGTTGATATTCCCTATCAGTCTGTGTTTCCGCTCACGGGATGCAACTTGGAACATATCGCCCATTCAAAACGGACCGGCAAAATGGTTCAAATGGCAACAAGGGGAAATGTGCATTTTATTTAGAACGCATCTTTCAAAGGTCCATTCAGACAAAGTGTGGGTCCATTTTTCCAAATGTCTCAAGAATCATTTTATAGCTTTTGTAGATTCTGTCATTAACAGCCGTGGTGTCTTTACGGTTTAAGCTTATAAGTGACTCACCATAAAGCTATAAGGTTGTTATTTATAATCCATTCTCATCATGGTTAAGTGTCTGATTCAAATGCACATGGAAGAAATTATATACTTTAACTCCAGAGGTGCCAGTCTGATGGAATACTGGTTTTAGACACATCTTTGAAAAAAGTTCCACCAGGTCTTTACGTGACACGAATTCAACCTGAATAATTGCCTAACAGTTTTTAAGTCACCATGACGCTTGTGAAACTTATGCATGTACTCCGGTACTTGCAATTGCTGTGCTTTTGATGCAGCCTCGGTAACAACGGTATGTCCAATACAGCAATGGCAGTCTTGTTCATGAACATATGATGCAGCTGAAAATTCAGCAAAGGTTCTGTTCATCCACAACCATGCATGGAATTTCAGCACTTGAAGGAATTTGGATATTTAAGTGTACTGCAGTTTCTCAGTCTGATGCAGTTTGGCTATAATACCTGATACTGAAAATGGTTTTCTTGTGCCACTTGGTATTTGTAAATTATGCTTAAACGCGACTTGTTTTACTCGTAATGCTGTCAATGCATTTGGTTGATCCTGGGCAACCAGTTCTGGCTGATCCGGGGGAAATTGTTGCACAACCAGTTGTGGTCCTAATAACGGAAGTCATGCAGTTTCTCACATATGGTCTGGTATTCATATCCCACATTCGTGTGAGTTGCCTTAGCTGAATCAGTCGGTATGCTGTTATATCAAGGAAAATCTTTCTCTAATTGCAAATTCCATCAATAATTTTGTTTTAGTTTGTTTACTCAATCAGGATCATAAACTTTAATCGCTTCAACCCTGGCTATTATTTCATCAACATGTGTTTCCTCAACCGTGTTAATGTTACCGGGCATTTTTATTGACATATATCTTAGCGAATCTTTGTTGAAGTGCACAATAATACTCACAAACAGATCCGCAAGGTCAGCAAAACTTGTTATGTGATTTAACTCGGATGCCGCATTTAAGACACCTATATCAACATGTCATGTGAGCAAATGTAATTTACAGCATACGTAATGGCAAGTGCTGCTTAATAGTTAACATTTTCCAAGGCCAACACCTCTACAGTTATTACATACCAATGCCACTGAACTTGATACATTTACAAATTGTATTCTGACAGAAAACATCATGTTTTCATAAAAATCATCATTTATGTTTTTAATTGTTGCTTTGGGTTTAACACTAATTTTTAGCACATTACAGGATATAGATAATGACCAGATGACGTACCTCGGAAAACCCCAATAAGAACAGCCATCCCATGGGAATCTACTGGCAAGTGTTCTCACATACCCACATTGGCCAGGAATGTGACCTGAACCCATGCAAAGGTGAGATGGCAGTGACCAGTAAAGGTGAGCCCTTTAGACCAGTCGGTCACCCTGGGTCCCTCATTTTTTGGGGGGATGATGGTGTACATATCATCAGGCGTATGTGCTCCTCAGCATATACATATGGTCTTAAAAATACTCGCAGTGGACAGCATTTGACTGTGTGGCCATTTGCTCTAAAATACACCGCTGTGAAAATAATTTGCAAACCTGGGGTAGTGCATTTTAAAAACATTCGTACACCAGTCTGCATCAACCAAGGATCAATGTGAAATATAATTTTGTGTCTGAACATAATTTTCTTTAATTCAGTATCTGATCAAATGACTGCATGCTGATTATTATGATCACAATGTATGATACTAATACGTAAATGACCACCGCTTGTACAATTACATCTGATGTTAAGTGTCAGGCACTGCTTGTATATTGACACTATAACTTTTCTCTTTGTATGTGAATCTCTTTCCACAAAACTTTTAACACTGCATCATTTGCTTAGATTTTTCATTGTCGAAAAAAGTCTCATATTCATGGAAAGGTGTTGTTCGTAATTCAATATATTAATGCTAAAGACATCTCTCTCTCTAATTAATTCATTCTTGATGATAGGCTGCTATATTCACTTTATGTTTTCAATGTCATCACTATTATCATCATTGCAGTATTTATTCATTTTGGGTTGTCTAAATGTCAGCTACTTCAGTTTCTTCCTGTACAATATCAAAGAAGGACTTTCCAGGATTTTTTCTCCCAAGTCATGTTTACTGGTTCCTCATTGCTACTCCAAGACAATTTCTAAGTTGAATAAATTATCAATATGTCTAGGCTATGTCTTTAACAAGTCTCTGACTAATCTTTATGATACATTTTAGCGAAAAAGTAATTTAATCTTTTTCTGCAACATTGTGCACAATTCACAGATCTGGTAAAATGAAGCCACAATTTGATATGTCAATGCATTCTTTCAAAATACCATACATATGAATTTTGACTTTCTGACATTTATACATAGTGCGGTAATTGTTTAATATAAAAATATCCTCTGCTGCAGTTGGTAAAAATAATTTCAGACTAACTCTGCCACAGAAAAGAAAATCATGGTAGTGGCAATATTCCTATTTCTGCAGTTACACAAGAATTTGAATATATAGACACAATCAATAATATAGGCCTGATTGAAAACTTCAGCTATGTGTGTAATGCAGTAGGGGTCACTTTCGTTACCACACATGCATTGATGCAGATCATGGTCATAATGAAAAATTGTTTATACAAGTAAAGTCATGGGAGTCTTCTTGTCCATCTTCTTCTGAATAAGACTTTGCATGACCCTTTGCATGTGCACCTGGGCTCAACTGATCTACTTATTTCGTTTGGTTCACGAGTCAATGACTGGTGGTAAGACTAATGAAAGCAATGTTTTACATAGGAAAACCACAGATGTGAAGGAATACAACCTTCCGATTAGAGATGCTGATGAGAAAGAAAACATGACCAAGATTGAAAGAAAGAAATGTGAAAGAGCATGTCAATTTGTTTTCAATAAACAAAAAAAAAAAAGACTTTTCTTTTCTCAAAAATCACCAAATTTAATAATAAGAATAAGCTTCTCTAACTCATAACCATAAAACAAACATGCAATGTTTTAAACTAGAACATATTTACAAGGTTGACACGTTTAGTTGAAATTAGTATGTCAGATTAATATAGCAGCTGCCAACGGACACAAGATGAGGCACGATGAATAAAGGGCAATACCAACAGCACAAACAAAAGGCGTTAATAGCAAAAGCTCACTTGGCTTTACAGCCAAGTTAAGTAAAACAAGAGCTCCTTCAAGCAATGATACTCCACTGGCCAAAATGAATTTCCAGGAACCAAAGACAGTTAACTGATGGGTGTGAAAACTATCTCTGATATTCTGGAGGAAAAAAGACAATTTTCAAAATGGCCACCATGGCAACCACAATGGATGCAAGAATGGGGCCATTTTAGATGTTAAGTCTTCTGGTGAAAACACTATGTTGACATGACCATTCATTCAGGAAGAGTAGGGATACAATGTTTTTCATGATGGTCATTGTAGCAATCATATTGTCTGTGCAGATTGGCATCATTTAAGACCAACGTTATGTCATAGGGCTTGAACCTCAGTAACAAGACCAGTTAAAATCACAAACAAGCATTCAAGTCTTCCAAAATATAAATTTACCTCTACCATGATAACATCACTGAATTGAACACATTTCTTATTCCAAATATTTTTAAATGTAATCCTGTGAACATAGAATATCACTTAAGTCCTTGAAGGTTTCGCATAATCTGATAGAAGTTATGTATTCAAATCCTTGAATAAATTCATGTAATCTTCAAAGTACTGTTTTAATTAAATATTATCTACTCTGCTAAATCCAAAGAAAATAGTATAAATAAATCACAGGTTCCTTTCTGACTTTTACAAAGCTGGAATAATTGAAGAATAAAATAAGTTGTGTATATTGTCATTAAATAATAAATAAATATGCACCAAATCAACAATGTCTGAATCATGATAATTTCTCAAATAATTAAATCGTATTATTTCACAATGCATATAATGCAAACAGTCATAATGTATCAGTCTTGTTCTGACCTTCTTAAATTACTGAACCTATCAAATGCTATGGCATGCAAGATAGTTCTCTACAGGGCAAATGCACTACTCTTTCCATGTGATGTTTATGTAAACTCCATTAATTTTTTCAAGGCATTCTTCACTGGCTTAGTTGTTGAATTGACCTTAGCAATTTGGCCTTGTTTTTTTATGAATATAATTCCTATGACGTACTGTACATGTGCTTTACTATAGTGCTAACTAGTCACTGAATTAAAGAATTTAAAATATAACTGTCATAGGCTCAAATGGCTTACATAAAAACTATAATTAAAAAGTTGATACTGAGAGCTGTAGCACCAATACGACATCTTATGAAGTTGTTTTGAGAAAACCCATGCTGATATGATCATCCATTCAGAAGCAGTAGTGATTGCAAGATTTTTAAGATGGCCACCATGGTGGCCATATTGTATGTCAGATCTGCATCATTTTCATTCTGGAATAAATAGACAACAAAAGGAAGTCTTTTGGTGAAAATGCTGCCATGATTTTCTGTTTAGATGAAGAAGCAATAACAAGATTTTATGATGGCTGCCATAGTGGCCATTGTGGATGCCACCTCCGCAATGTTTTCATTTATGACCATTAAAAGCCTTTTGATGGAAACCAAATGTCTATATAACTATCCATTCAGAAGAACGCAAAAATTTCAAGATGACTACAATGGTAGCCATGCTGATTAGAAGATTGGAACCATTGTCATTTAGTTTCATATAGGCTTGATAATAAGTCATCTGGTGCAAATCGCATGTCAACATGGTTTTCCATTTATGAGATGACAGTAACAAGGTTTCTATGATGGCTGCCATAACAGTCACATGTGATGTTAGATTAGCACCACAAACAAAACATAGTTGTTTGGTAAAAAACAATAGGCTAATATAATCATCCACCCAGAAGTAGGAACAATAAGATTTTCAAGATGGCACCCATATTGACTGTCAGATCGGCACACCTTTCATTTAAGACTGACTATATATTGACATCATACAAATCTTCTGGTGAAAACCCAAAGTTAACAGGACTTTCTGTTCAGGAAGAGTTGCAATAACAATGAATTGATCAGAGAGAAAATATATTGTGTGGATGACAATTCCAAGTCCAACTAGCCTGGGCAAGTGAAAATAGTTGGTAGGCAAGAGAAATCTTGGATGAATGTTCAATGTATTGAGATTTTAGAAGAACAAAAAAAACTCTGATAACATTTACCCTTCATCATTTGTGCTAGGCTATGGGCTAACACATCTTAGAAATGCCCCGCCCCAACATATTGGTCAACAAAACCTAGAAAAGTAATTCGCATTAAGATCCACATAAAAATACAATGCCTAAAGAGAAGTGCTTAGGTGGTAACAGGATCCTTACACTTACAAAAACTGCAAGGAACTACAAAATTTACAATTCCTGCAATTGCAATCACTATGGTAAGTAAGGTAAATTTGAACATAATATGTACAAATTAAACACTGTTCTGGGTTTGCAAGCAGTTTACACATAGCCCAATAAGGCACAAACTAGAAATTTCACTTTGTAATATACAATTCTGACTGATAAATATTTCATTAAATATTTTTATTTTTGTCGTTCCTAATGCAATACCTTTTCCACTTAAAGACTACTTTAACAGAAAATATTGCAGAATGCTCTCTACTCAACTGTAGTATTTTTTCCTTCCCCCAAATACTAAGCAAAGACTCCTAAGAAATAAACCAGGTCACTGTATACACCTTTTCAAATATTTAATATATATGTGTGTATAGAAATGAATAGACTAAGTGCATTTCATGCCTGTGATGCAAAAGGTTAAGAGAAATGGAGTTAAATATTGCAGCTTTACACAATCAGTAGATGTTCAAAATATTTCCCTGTAACCAACTTTGTCAATGATGTGACATGCTCCTCGAAAATGAATGCTTCTATCAAGTTTTATAACTGCATACAATAGTTTAAGTGAACAAAAAACTGGGATCAATGATATTTTTAATAAATGGAACATAATAAGTCAATGTGACAAAGTTTTAGCAGTGATGAAAGAAAATGTACATAATGATGAGTATCATGACTTTTGTTTTTACAGATAAACATGCATGAATGTTAAAAAATATGTTGCTTTGACCAACTCTTGCTAATAATTGGTACAGTTAATACATATAAAAGTGAAAAAGTTTCATATTTTAACATGCAACAGTATCCAAGATCTCAGAAAGTGAGTTTAATGTAAACAAAGAACATAATTAACCGAACCTGAAATGTAGGCAACGGTCCTACCGTTTTTTGTAGATGGATTAAACAAACTCTTAAAATGTATAATCTCTTCAAATTTCATGACTGTATAATCAAAATGGTGAGGAAATATTAACTAAAGTCACAGAGATATATGTAGTCATGGGAGAATGAGACCAGGTCTTTGTGATTAACTTTGTCAGTTGATTACTGTACAATAAGAGTTGTTTCTGTGTGTCCCCGCTGCCAAACAAGAGGTTGCGAGTTTCATCCCAAATTTTTTATTATTTTTTTAAAATTTTTTATCTTCAAGCTTTGTTTTAAGTGTCGCAATTTTTTAACTTATTTAAATACTATCTTTTTAAAATTCCCATCCCAGGACAGGCAATTAACCTAGTTTTGAAAATAAATGTGGCCAGTCATACTGACCAACAGCTGCCTGTAAATGGCCATAGTGTTTCCTCAAACAATGCAGTTTAAAGACAGTACAACTTTCCAAACATTAAGAATAGAAGCAAAGCAAACATATTCATACTAAATTCCATCTCCATCTTATGCATAATCTTCATTTTAGCTAATGATACAAACATTCAGTATACAGTTGCTTAGTTATAATTTCTATTAAACTTTTTAAATGCACATAACACTATATTAAATATGATAAAATAGTTTAAAAAATTTAAAGAATCATACATAAAGCCTCGTTTCATGTAAGACTAATAAAATAGCTACCAAGTGCAATGAATCTATTCAACTGTTTTCAAATATTTTGTATGAAGAAATGAAACTATAATGTTCCTGGTCACATTATAAAACAGCAATGTTTTACCCTGCACACAAGAATTATGACATGGATGAATATGCTTCAATGAGGGATCGTAGCCAGTTATCTTTCCAAAAGGTGGAGCCACAGAATAGCCTGGTCCCGATATTTGGTTATCTTCGGACTTTATCATTCCACAGAACAATCTATTACTGATCAGTCTAGATATATTATTTTAATTCACTCATTATAAGACGATTAAAAATGCAAAACAACTTTGAGAACAGTTTCATATTTAAAGCTTAATAAAAAGGTTTTAAAATGTTGTATTTATTTTGGTGAAAAACTGTGAAATACATGGTCATGGAGAGGTAAATAAGACTTGGTATAAATATGCAATAAATATGCCTTTTAACTGAGCCAGGCCTCATATAAATAAATCATGAATACATAGGTGAACAGATTTGTGTGTGTATGTGTGTGGTAATCAGAAACAATTCCCTTTAAAATATTACATCTTATGTTCTACTGCAACACAATCCAATGTCATGTTCTAAATCATATTGCAAACTGTCCCTGAAAAACTAAAATTACACCAATACATTATATTTAGACCATGATAATATCTCTCATTTTGTAACTCTCAGATAATATTTTGGCTATAGGTTATCTGAATAAAATAAAAATAGAATATTTCACTTCTATCAAGTCTGACAGATATCATTGCACACACACACCCACACCCCTAAACATCTCTCTCTTTCTCTCTCTCAGCCATGTATGGGCTGAATATTAAATTAAAGCCATTTTAAATAAGAAGCAAAGACATCATAATCGAAATATTAATGTTCTGTCTGTTTTAAACGAAAGTTATTTTCTGGAGGAGAGCAGCATTAACACAGTAACATTTTATTTCATTCATATGACTTATAAAAATACTTGAAAAACTTATCATCATAGGCCTAAAACCTGATAATAAAAAGAACGATTATAGTTTAATATAATGCAGATATGATATTTCTCTAATAATATATAAACTATATATTTAACGTTACAAATATTCAATTCAACAAGAATTTCGTATAATTCCAAACTAATGGATACAATCATTTCCTAGGAAGTCTAAAGTTGTTACTAAATTACCCCACCAAGTAACCATCTTGAATTATTCAGAATAAATCTCTGAATGTTCCATGAATTTTATAATTTGAGGGATGTGTCTGTTAAAAGCAATTTTGGAAAAGAAGCACAAAGTTGATTGTGTGAAATTTACGAGTATTTCATTTTTATGCAGAAACGAGAAAATGTGATTTTCCATTTGCGACAACATCACCAATGCCTAATTTGCTTAACCTATTGATTAACTAATTTTTTTCCCACAGATAACTTAGCTCCTTGTCTTTTAAACTCCTCTCTCACCGCCGATAACGTCCATGATCCGTATGATTGAGACATTTTGCAAAGCAGAATGAAGATGCTATAAGTTTGTATTGCTTGTATGTTAGGTAGGAAGTATACCAAATATAATTTTGGACTCATTGTTCCATGCTGCCACCTACTGGTTTAAAGGGAAGATAACTGGCTACGATCCCTCATTATCTGATGCATATTTTAGGCTGAATCCATCTGGATGAAGATGATTTTCAACCCAAAACTTTCCCACATCCCTTGGTATATCGTGTTACTGAAAAAAAAACAACAAAAAAAGACATTAATTTATCTTTCTGATTATATTCGGACTTTGCAATTAGATTCTAAAAAGCATGCAGATACTGTGTCTGTTAAATGTAGTAAAGCACATGTCCCAAAAATAAGCATAAACATTAGCATACAAAGGAATTCTAGGTTAGCACAAACTTGGGTGACACCATCATCATCAACTCTATGACAAAGCTTTTGTGCAATACCAAATCACTAAAAATAGTAATACAAACTTCATGAAACTTGTTATATTTAACATTTAAGGAAGAGCAATTACCTTCCCATTATTGGCATTTGTGGTGGTGTGGCAAGAGTGGTAGGGGTAAAGGCCAACCCATATTTCATACATATCTGAGTATAATTTAGCTCAACCGGTGTAACAGCCAATTCCCCTCCCCCCCCTTTGGACTCTTTGATAATAAGCCTAATGTCCACATGTGCATTATCATACATGTAATGGGTCTCTTAACAAATAAGGGAGGGGGTGCCCAGAATCAGATAGCTGATTGTTTCTGCCCACCCCCAACCAAATAGCTTCTTATTATTAATGGGTTGTTTGGTAATATACTTAAGGCCTACAAGTGAAATACCATACATATAAAAGGTCACTTAACAAATCGGGGAAGGGGGGGGGGGCAGAATCAGCTAACCGATTTTTCCCCACTACAACTGATTGGTTTCTTTTCATTAATGGACTCTTTCCTAATCTGCTTAAGGCCCACATGTGAAATATAATACAAGTAATAAGTTCACGTAACAAACTGTCACATAGGGTTTATTTCAAATGAGCCATTACATTAATACAGATTACAATTGCAGACTAATAACCTTTCAAATATTACTTACATGGAATAAAATAACTCTTTTAATTATTGTTCATGCTTCTTCTTAGTAACCTAACCCTATATTAAAATAGTAATTTCCAGTTTTGTAAATAAATTCCAGACTGAGTGAAAATGTCCAAGGAAAAGGATACTGGGTACCTCAACCAATCGAAGAGCTTAACTCCTTTGGAATATGATCCACTAGCACGACACACATAAATGTCTGTGGATAACAAATGATACTGCATCTATAATCTCGGTATCAGCTGCCCACACAGTATTTGACTCCATATTACTGTCCTGAAAATACTTAGTTACATTGTTGTTGAGGTAATTGCTAAGCTTTTTAGTATCTGTTGTGGAGCACATATGTCTGACAATACTAATACAGCAAAAGTTGTAGCTCTCTTCACTTCCTAAAATTGCAAAGCTTATAGCTCTATACATGCAATCACCATCACCTCATACAATTTGCAGTTTTGTTAGGGCTGAAGATGTCTTATGTAAATTATACTTTGGTCACTTCATAAAGGTGAATTGCATTTTCTGCAACTTTTTTTTTTGTTTTGCTTTAGGAGGATTACAGATATTATGAATGTTTTTTGTTTTCCTTGTGTTCCTATGGCATCCTTGGAAGTCCTGTTGGCAATCTTTTGACTTGTTGACTTGTTTGTCCTTTAAGAATTTTATTTGGATTACCATTACTCTATTACTTATTGTTGGAGGAGCTGAAGTCTGATGTTTTTCGTTAAGTCTTTTCCGCAGTTCTTTCAGTGTTTTCTTGGAGTTTGTCTCATCTGTGGTGGTGGTGGCTTTTGTCATAGCTGGTCTCCTTGTATAAAGTTTCAAATGGCTACAATGATAAATGTTAGACAACACTAAGTTCAATTTGCAGTATTACCCTGCCCTTTGTAAGAAGATCTTTTACTATGTAAGGGCCACCCATTGTGGTGCCAGTTTGCAGCCAAATGTCCTTATTTTATTAGCATTCTTCATAAGAACTAGAGATCCCTTTTGAAAGATTTTAAAGGATTTATTTTTTAACTCGAAATTTAGCTTCTGACAGATCTGTGCATTTTTAATGTTTTCTGTTACACTCTGACCTATAAACTCCCTGTGTTTCTTTATGTTTGCCAACACATCATGAGAGAACTCAATGCAATGTCTACTTTGGCTATGTGCAAAAATGATATAAGTCTTCCTACCATGCATAATCTGAAAAGGTGTGACCTTGTACATTTGTCCTGTATGCAAACAGTGTACTGGGCAACCAGACATCCCATTTTGTTGCATGGTCATTGGTTACCTTGGATAGCATTTCTTTCTGGGTCCTATTGTCATGTTCTCTCTGCCCATTGGTTTGTGGATAGTATGTAGAGGAAATTCTGTGGTCTATGTTAAACTCATATTAGGTTATCTATGAGCTTGTTTGTGAACTCTTTTCTCTGATTGATCGGACCAAGGCAACACATGATATTAAGTAGAAATTGTGTTACTTCATCAGCACTTTTGTTGGGGAGACCTTCAGCCTCATGCCACTTGGAAAAATTATTTGTGGCTGCAATAACATATTTATTCCATTGTCCGTCATTGGTAGAGGACAGATAATATCAATTTCAACTAAACTCCACACTTTTGATGGCACTGGTAAAGAATTCAGAGGAGGTGCTTCTTGCATTGGCCCTAGATTCACTCTGTTGTATTTATCGCAGTCACTGACATATTTTATTGTATGTTGTTTCATCCCCATCCAGTAATACCCTTTCTGGCTTTTCTCATATGTTTTGTCATGGCCTAGATATCCACCAGCATATTTACCTGTTACAATAAAAAAATAACAATACAATTTTACTTCAAAAGTACAAGAAAAGCATGTTTACAATTAATAATATGCACTTTGTGTACCAGAGAGAGAAAGAGGGGAGTATATGTGAGAACACTATTGAGGCAGATGATGAAAATGGAGGGAGCAAACAAGAGAGAACAGAGTAAGAGCAAGAGTTAAAGAGAAGGAAGGGAGAAAGGAATTGAGATAGAAAAATACAGGAAGAGAGAGACAGAGGGAGAGAGAACAACAGAGGAAGAGGAGTGTATATGAGAGCTCTAGAGACAAATGGTGAAAATAGAGAGAGAGAGAGAGAGAGAGAGAGAGAGAGAGAGAGAGAGAGAGAGAGAGAGAGAGAGATGGAAAAGTTAGAGAGTAAGAGAGAGAAAAGTGAGAGGAAGACAAAAAGATAGAGATGGAGGAAAAGAGAGAGAGAGAGGAATAGACATAGAAGAAAAGTGAGAGAGAGAGAGAGAGAGAGCGGGAGGATAGAAGACAGAGAGGAAGAGAAAGAAAAAGACAGACACAGAGGAAGAGGTAGAGAGAGAGAGAGAGGAAGACAGGACAAGATGGAGGAAGAAAGGGAAAGGGAGTAAGAGGACAAGAGAGAAGACAAAGAGGAAGACTTAAGGAAAAGAGTGAGGATTTGTGATTTGTGTGATTTGGATTTTTAATGTAGCTTTAAAATTTTTCAGTCATAATAATATGATGTCTGTAGTGTGGCAGTTTATAGTGATGTCTAGCACTGGGGCATCATGCTGCAGACATATGGCATGATATCCCACCCTGTCACATTATCCTGACACCAGGCCAACTAGTCCTAACACTAACCTCTTAATGCTGAGTGCCAAGCGAGGCAGCCGTTAGTACCATTTTATAAGATTCTGGTATGACTCGGCCAGGGATCAAACGCATGACCTCCCGCATCCAAAGCGGACACTCTAACCACTAGGCCACCGGAGCGGTGAAAAGAAAGAGGAAAAAAAAAAGATAGAGTGGAAAAGAGAGAGATGAAAGAGAGGAAGACAGAAGATAGGAGGAGAGAAAGGAAGATAGAGAGGAAGAGAGAGAGGAAGAATGAGAAGATAAACAAGGAATATGCAGAGAGGAAGCATGGATGACAGGGAAGAAGAGTGAGAAAGACAGAGGGGACACAAAAGAGAGAGAGAGAGAGAGAGAGAGAGAGAGAGAGAGAGAGAGAGAGAGAGAGAGAGAGAGAGAGAGAGAGAGAGAGAGAGAGAGAGGAAGACAGTTATTAATATAGAAGCAGCAGAGAGGGTGAACCCTACAACTTTGTAGAGACCTTATTTTTGAAAATTAAGGGTTCCTACGAAGGCTGCAAAAAAAAAATAAGTTTTTGCCTTAATAATGAAAACTTCTTTAATTGACCAGATTTTTCCACAATCTGGTCACATACGTATGTCATTCACCCTCTCTGCTGCTATAAATTAAACAGCCAGTATAGATATTATCAATAATGAGTATTGGAGAACCACACTCAGCTAAATTAGCTCGAGAGCGACTAAAGGCAATTAAAAAATATCTACCCGTTCGTGATTCTGTTAAGCAACAACTACAATCGCGTCAGGAATCTCAAGTTGAATTTGAAGAGGATACAAAAAAATTATTTAAACCTATCACTGAGACCACTAAAGGTATTCAACCTGTGTTAGAGAAAACCGCTGAAGCAGCTGGAAAAATAGCAGAAAGAACTGAAAAAATAGCAAGAAGAACAAAAAAGACAAAAAGAATTTTACGTGAACTTCCAGCCGAAATAGCTGCTGCGATGCCAGTCCCGGAAATACCTGAGGATGAAGATCAACCTGAAGGTGCTGAAGAAGAAGATGATGAAGCAGAAGGTGCTGAAGCACCAGCTCCTGAACGAAAGAGTCGTGTAATAAGTAATGCTGAATTGATAAATAAATTTGGTGAAGAAACTATTAAAGTAATTAAAAATTTGAAACTATATCAACTAGCTGAGTTTGCTGTGGATGGTTTTAGTCAAAGAAGTAAATTAATGAAACCTGAACACGATAAAGATATTAAAAACCGTGAACAATGGAAAAAATATTTATATCGCATAAATAAGGATGTTGAACAAGCTAGAGATAATGATCCATTATATCAGAATTATATTAGTGAAATTAATAATTTAATTCAATCAAGAAAAGAGGAGAAAAAACCTCCAAAACAAAAAACACCAAAATCATTTGAGCAATCACTTCGTGATTATCCAGAACCACAAAAAACACCACCGAGACTAAGTAAAAAGAAACCACCGAAACCAAGTGAAGAAGAAGAATTTCAAGACGCTCCAGGCGCAACTGGAAGTGGTTTAGGAAGTGGTCTTATTACTTGTCCCAATAATGTCCTTGCTGATGTTGATCGACTAGAAATCCTCATCGGAGGAAAACGAGCTGGTAATAATTCCCCAGAAATCATTAATGAAGCAGCTGATATTTGTAAACGATTATTTAGTGGCGGCATCATGGATATTAATGTATATCGATCCCTCATTAATGAAATCGCCGACGATTATTATAGTGATTAAGTATGTAATTAGTGATAAAAACAATTAATAATAACAATGATCGTGCATGGTACTCAACGTGGACCTACCATGGTCAGGGTAATAAACTCTCGATTACCGGTATACAGAGCAACCTACGGAGATGGATTAGGTGATGTTGTTCAGGGTCTGTTTAGAAGGATAGCCCCAAAAGCAATACCGATTGCAAAGCAACTAGGAATGAAAGCTATTGATGTTGTTCGTGAAAAAGGTGTAAGCGCTGTTGGTAATATTGCTAGCAAAGCATTCTCAGCGATCAAAGATAGACTATCACGATTAATACGCAGACCGGCCCGACCTGTGAAATTACCTAGCACTGAAGTGATGCCAGCAAGTGTAAGTAAAATAATAAATCAAGCAGCTAATCAAAAACTAGCGGAGTTAGCTGATATCCCGATGTCTGAGAAGGAAAAAAATATAACCGCTAGTCTGATAGCAGGAAGTGATCTTCGAGTTAGACGAAGACGATACTAATAAAGATGTTTAAGCGCATATCTGACCCCGCGTTTGACATGGACGCACCAGTTCTTAAAGATGAGTCTGTGCGCGATTATCAGTATTATTCTTACGACGCACGAATTCCAGATCAGCGTGGACGAATCGAACTACAGGTTCAGGATACAAGTAGATATTTCTTACCCGCTGAAGCATTTATTGAAGTAGAAGGTGACATTTTAAATAACGCTGTTCCTGCAGCACCAGTAGCATATGGAGCTGATGATAGGGTTGGTTTTGTTAATAATGGTATTATGGCATTATTTGATAGCGCTACGTACATGATTGACGGAAAAAATATTGAATCAATCCAGAAAGACGTCGACGTTGCAACAACAATACTTGGTCTGGCTAGATACAGCGACGATTATTCAAGATCAGCTGGCCCATCAATGATGTTTGCAAAGGATACAACTGATTTTCCAGAAAGTAGAAATGTAACTATAGGTAATGTGAGAGATGCAGGAGGAGCTGCAGATATCACTGCAGTAACATCGATGAACGCAAATTTTAACTTAGGATTCGCGTCACGTCGAGCAATGTTAAAAGGTGATAGGAGAGCATTTTCATGTGCAATTCCGTTGTCACATATCTTTGGATACTGTAGAAATGTCAGAAAAGTCATTTTCGGAGCTAAGCACACAGTTGTACTTGTACGAAAAGGCGATGATAATGATGCAATCTGGCGACCTGGTGCAGTTGATGCTGGTAAAGTAATTCTTACAAAACTTTCACTGTGGATGCCAGTAATGACTCCATCGATATCTGAAGAAGATCGGTTACTATCTTTTATGAGTCAAGGCGGTAAATCAACGTTGTCATGGTTGACTATGACCACAGATGCTGTTCAGAGTGCAATTGATGGTTTATTTACATGGCAGATAGCTTCTCAGCAAGGTGTTTCTGCACCAAGACACATATTTATTGCATTACAAAATAATGCACGAGTAAACGATCAAGATGAAAGTATTATGTTATTTGATAAACTCGGTGTTTCTGAGGTTTCATTAAGGATTAATGGACATCAAGAACCATCCGAAGATATATTAATGAATTTTGATCAAAATCATGTAGCACGTGCATATCATCGATTAATGACATTTATGGGTCGTGATCAAAATGTTGATACTGGTTTACAAATGTCTCAGTTAGATTTTACATCGCTGTATCCGATTTATTACTTTTCACTAGAACATTTAGATTTAACAAGACAATCTGTTGTAGATATTCATTTTCGAGCTCGTGTTGATAGAGATGTTGGAGCTATTCCTAATTACAGAGCAATAGCCGTTATACTCAGCGATAAATCGATGTTACTCGAAGGTGTTGGTGGACGAACGAGAGTTATTGATGCTCCAGTAGAAAACATGTAATTAGATCGCTCATAATATTATAAATGTCATATCATCACGTTAGTGTGAGTCTGACTCCTGGTCAGATTAAAAAGCTACAATCATCATCAAAAAATAATCGTGCGGTAAAAATATCATTAAAAAAAGAACAAATCGCGGGTGGTCCGAATAAGCTATCGCTGACTGAACGTCAGTATAATCACTTTAATAAAGCCAAACGATTAAAGACTGGTGTACGACTTGATCTTTCCGCAGCGGTTATTAAAGACATCGCTAAAACGGGTGGTATATTTCCACTTCTCGCAGCTATACCAGCATTAATAGCAGCTGCAGCCCCAGCTGTTGCAAAGGCAGCTGCGCTAGGTGCTGTTGGAACAGCTGCTGGAATGGCGTTAAAGAAAGCAACTGGACAAGGAATCAAAAAAAGAGAAAGGGTCTAAGATTACCAGGGACCCCACACTGGTACGGAAAAGGCCTAAGATCACCAGGGACAGTTTACTAATAACACCCATGTCCAATTTTGATTTACTTAATGCTGCTAAGCAATTAAAAATAAAAAAATTTAGAGGTGTTTTTATGCGCGATCAATTACCTACCGTTGCAATGCAACATGAAACCGGTATTATTAATCTCGATAAAAATTCTGGCCCAGGCACGCACTGGGTCGCATATGCAATTGATCCACGTGGAATTATTTATTTCGATTCGTATGGATTAGCACCACCAAAAGAATTTTTAAAGTACGTTACCGGCGATATTCCAATCTGGTATTCAACGCTACCGACACAAAAAATAACTGATCCTCCAATATGCGGCCGTGAAACCCTCGCTATGCTTGATGCTGTATCAAAATCAACAGCACCGCCTCATAAAATCGTACACGCGTTCACTACGCTACGTCATAGTACTTAAACTGATATCAGTAAATATAATGGTAGATATTTATGGAAGATCCTCAGGTAGAGCTCAGAAGTTTGATTTATCTAAATATGCAACCACTGATCAGCTCAGAAATGAAATCGATGATTTATTAAATATAACAAGTGTGGATCAAAATGAAGTCGTCGTTTTTCAGGACAAACAAGGACGATTAAAAACGAGTAACATACAACTACTAGATGTTCTTGTACGAATTCCAAATGCGGTTGTTAATAATGTCGTTACTTTCACTGATCAAGGTAAAATACAGGATTCCGGTAAGTCGGTTAACGATTACGTTAAGAAAACTGGTGATGTATTTACCGGTTATATTATTATGTCAGGAAGAAAAATTACGTATCTTGGAGATCCAATCGCAGATACAGACGCAGCAACAAAAAAATACGTCGATGATCAAGAATCCAAGTACGTGTCAGTGCGTGGTGGTATAATGCGTGCATTTCTCAACATGAATAGTAATGGTATTAATAATCTCAGAACACCAGAAACAGATTTTGACGCTGCAACGAAGAAATACGTCGACGATAGGGAAATTCCAATAACTACTTCATTAACGATTATCAATGATGGAATTGCTTCATTTAGAACTGAATTTAATAATCACATACAAACATTTCTAAATTTTCGTAGAAATGTAAATAGATCTATTAACGAATTTTTTGGAACTCCACCAAATGTTATTATTAATCTCGCTGACATTAACGCAAGACTCAACGATATCATTAGTGGTATTCCTAACATTATTCAAAAAACTAATCTCGTTAAAATTCCTCACAAGCAGATCATTAATATCGTGTACACAGTCGCATCAGGAAAAGCAACATGGACACCGGAAAATAACACTTTTAAACATACCGCAGAGGTTACTGGTGTATACAGATTATCTATATTTTGTGCTGAAAAATTTACTATATTTACCACATTTACATGGCGTCATTCAACCGATAGTTTTTCTGGAACTGTGTCTATAGTGTTAAATAAAGATGTCGAGGAAACGTTTATGCTAATAGCGAATGATAAAAAGTTAACCGCAGCCACTTATTGGTGGTGTATTGAGTTTGTAGCTGAAACTCCCGAATTAGTTATTTAAATAAGTATAATGAATCAAGAATAATTTATCGACGTTCAACGTCACAGATACACTCAAGTATGTGAGTGTCAAACCAAACTAAAAAATATCATCGACGATTACACGATAAAGGTAAAAAAATATCGTCGTCGTATGGTTGTTATTGATATAATGATATACTCGGTTTCTGCTGTTATTGCTGGAACTGGATTATTATTATCAACAATAACGATGACAGCGCCTGCAGTTGTAACGATTATAGTTTCAACGGCAACAACATGTGCAGGTATTTTCAGTATTATCTCTAAAAAAATATCTACGTGTACGAATGATAAACTAAACGAGTATATAATGAAACTACACACAGCAACAGCCGCATACACTAAATTATGCTCGTATATTTCAGCGTATCTCAGTGATGGTAAAATATCCGATGAGGAGTTCGTAACGATAATGAAAACCTACGATGAAGCGTTCATAGTGGAACGCGACGCGTTCTCTAGTGACGGAAAGATGGAGAATTAAATAATAACGATAATAATAATGTCAGAGTCGCAATTACTTCAGCAGATCGTGGCTAATACAACGCCGTCAAAAACTACTATGATATCATTAAGTTCAACCAATCCTGAATTTAGCGTTAATTTTCCGACTGCAATTCCAGCAAAGGAAATAGCATTAGCGCAATTACGAGTTTATTATAGTTGGCCTAATATTAGATCAAAACCGTTTGGTGGACAACAACCAAATAATTCACTGGTATTTGCGAATAAAAATAAACCGGATGGAACACCTGACTGGCAGGTTGTTGGAATTTCAACGGGCAGTTATCAAATAGAACAGATTAATGATGAATTTCAACGCAGAATTAAATCTATTACAGGAAAAGAATCTAAAATAGCGATTACTGTTCATGAACCAACACTATCAGCGGCGATTGAAATAAATTCTCCTGATTACCTCGTAGATATTTATCAGAGTTCGATTAGATCCGTGTTAGGATGGCCTGAAGTCGCACCTGTTTATAATGGAGTTTCAGAACCAACTAAAAATGAGTTTAAAACGAGTGAAGAAAAATTCATTAAAGATCCAGAATATCGAAAAAAACAACCATGGAGTAATAATACAAGATTTGGATTTCCAAACGATGATAGATACTACTTTACCGATTTTGACGATAAAAGAATCCCCAGATTGAATAAAGCATTATTTATTGTTGACACAGACACCAGGACGAAGATTAGTTACTATACGGTTGATGTAAGATTTATTAAAAATTTTTTAGATACTCTTAAACCTGAATACGATAAAACGTTTAATGATTTAAGAAATTTACTTATTTCATTATCACAACATTATAATGAAAGTGTAAAGCAGCAAATAATCGAGTCAATAAAACATTTAAATGGTATCTTATTCGATTTATACATCGTCAATCGAAGTATTATAAACACTGCGACTAAATTCGATGGAAATCGTTACACAAATCCAGAATCTAAACAAGTATTTCTTAATCATTATAAAATAACAGAAAAAGATTTACAAACATTTGTTATACCGGATTTAAATAACGCTAAAATGAAGAAATCGTTAAGTGATCTTATTGAAGAATATTATCCGGGAGTAATTGAATCGTGGAAACAAATAGCCCCACCACCGGTTATATTAAAACACAATAACAATCCCTTTAGTGCCGGTAGACATATATCACCAGGCATTGTAAACATAACAACAACAATTGCAGTCAATCTGGTATGTGATGTTATTGAAGGTAGCTATCAGGTAGATCTTTCTAAATCTAGCCACCGCAGTGGCACTGCGGAGCAAGGGTATATATTATTCAGTTTTAGTCCGATTGTCCCTCCAGGCTCGTTAATTGTGTCAGAACCAATTAATCCCGTTTACCTGCGAGTTCATAATCCATTTCTGACAAGAATAAATTTCAAACTCACTGACCAGGCAGGAAACATTTTGGACACGAGGAACGAATCTCTTAATATAAACCTGTATGTACGCTCATGGAACGTCCGATTATTTAATCAGGGGGACAAAAAAATAATCTGATGAGTAAATACATGAATAAAAATCAAATTTCTATGATTAAAGCAATTATATATATAATAAAGCGAGATAACTCGGCTATCTCTCTGCGGAGTAAATTGAACGATTATTTCCCTTACTACGTTACCTGTACAAAACCAGTTGTATATACGTGTATAGCGTATATTAGTCCGTCTGTCTGTTACCTTAACGAACTATACTTATACGCGTAAATTATTTTATGAATTTTGAAAAACTGAAGTACAGTTCTATATTCTATTAGTAATACAAGTTCTGTGAGACAGCACAAATATATTATATATATATACTTAAATTTAACTGTAGTATTGATAAGAGAACGATAGCCGAAATGGTAAGACGGTTGGACGTAGATCGAAGCTCTACAGACTCTCGTGTGTTCGAGTCTCAAAAAATGCTAAAGATATTATCTTGCATTTGGCGACTGATGCTTATTTAATTGGGGGAACCCGGAGAAGTTCCTCGATATCCACAACAGACAAAATACACTCTCCTATCATACACCCTTGAGGGGTGTACCTTTTACACTCCCGGGGTTTTGTATGGGGGAGAGTGTACAAAATCTGTTGGACGTAGACAAGATTCCCCCGTCATCACCATTTGTATATATTTCATAACCATACAATCATTAGGATAAGTTTATATGTAACCTCTGATCCTGCTAAGATGTTGTTTGACAACTTAGGGGATCACATGGGGTTTGTGCCGTCCAAAATCAAAATCATAAACCATCTATATATATTTCATAACCATACAATCATTAGGATAAGTTTATATGTAACCTCTGATCCTGCTAAGATGTTGTTTGACAACTTAGGGGATCACATGGGGTTTGTGCCGTCCAAAATCAAAATCATAAACCATCTATATATATTTCATAACCATATATCACAAACAAAACAGCTCCCTAAAAAAAAAAAAAAAAAAGTCATGGGAGCTAATATTTTTTTATATTAAAT